>JAAGKR010008735.1:0-27500 GCA_011419295.1 Clarias macrocephalus | reverse complement strand
GTGTGTGTGTGTGTGTGTGTGTGTGTGTGTGTGTGCGTGTGTGTGCAATCACTGTACTCCAGAAGAAAACACCAGCTCAAAGAGATCAGTGAAATCTCAGTGTCTCAGTGATGTTGAGTAATAAATCAGCGTAATTAACCGTAATGACATGAAGGTGTGTGAGTGCAGCACACACACCCGTACGTCTGTGTTAGAAAGACTTACACACAGGCCCAGGTGTAACAACAAATAACACATTATTACTGAATCACTCAAGAATGAATCAGAAGCTGAACTAAAAACTGAACCTCAACATCTCAATCTGCGTCAAATAAATCAGTTCATGAACCAGTGAATCAATTCAAATGAATCATTTACCTTAGTCAAATGATTCAGGATTTTCTCTGCGGAAATGTGGCCCTCACTACACATCATCATCACACACACACACACACACACACACACACACACACACACACACACACACACACACACACCACTTTCTGTCTCCATCTACTGGACAGATATAGAAGTTACACCACACAGACACCGCATACAGTATACACAATCTGTTAGCATCTTATAACAAAAAACATAAATGTATTTCTTTGTATTTCATAGTTTCTTTAAAAAACTAAACTTTTTTCCCTTTTTTTTCTTGCGTTAGACCTCTTGCTCTGAAATATCTGATGTTTTATTTTATGTTAGTGCTGTCAATCAATTAAATCTAGTCATAGTCTGTGACTCATCATGATTAATCACAATTTTAAAATACTCTGATTTACTTATATTATAAATGTGCAGTGTTGGAATTAAGAGATGCAAGAAAACTGGTTAGAGGAGACAGATTGTGCAATTGTATAATATTGCAAGCATTAATTGTACCAAACTTTAAATGAAAATCTCTCAACTGAAACTGGCACTGCATGCGGTAGCTGGGTAGTATGGGGGTGTGGCAACTCACCGACGGGCGGAGCTCGAACCCGGATCCTCAGATCCGAAAATCAACAACCTAGAGCCAAACTTTGGGAGTTTTTTTTTTTTATAATTACACTTGCCGTTCAGCACCTGGTGATGTTTCCTCTGCCATCTTATTATCCAGGTTAATCGTGCCGTTATCACACACAGGGAACCCGCACAGAGATTATGGGAAGCCACTGGGGTCAAACTGGGTCACATGATGGCATCAAAAAAAATTGTGACGTGTTAAAATTTCTAGATTAGTCACATGCATTCATGTGTTAATACTGACAACCCTAATATACTTATTATATGATGTACCTGAGCAGAAAATAAACATGATACAAATCACAATTAATCACAAATGTTTTGACTCTAGAGAACAAATTTCACAACGTCCTCAGACAGACAGACAGACAGACAGACAGACAGACAGACAGTGACACTCTCACATTCATATAAAAAATGTACATTGTGTAAATATGCAAATGACACACGTAGCCGGTATTTACATACTGACACCTGATTGGTTGCTGTGTGTGTGATGATGTAATAACACTCTCCAGCTTCTGTTAATGAAGTCTACAGAAAATCCACACAGAGACGCCATGATTAAGATTCCGGAACATTCCGCTGTGTTTCTCTTTCACACCAAGTTTACTCTTTCATTCACCATCACATCAACTCTTAACACACTGTGCAGAATGACTTGTTCTACACCACACACACACACACACACACACACACACACACACACACACACAAATAACCACCTGCTGCCTCCAACAACGGCACTCCTGTTCCCTTACAGGAAGAGAGAGAGAGAGAGAAATTACTGCATGTATTAATGACGTACAAGGGTGTGTGTGTGTGTGTGTGTGTGTGTGCGCATGTGATGGTGCTTTCTGTGTTAGAGCTCAGAGGTCAGGGTAAACTTGTTTGTTATGTGTGTTCGTGTCGTGAGACCTGCTTATAGACCGTGTGACAGTGTGTATGCTGTGTGCGTCCTTCATGTTTTTATTTATTTATTCATCTTTTTGAGTTCTTTCTGTGTGTGTGTGTGTGTCTGAGGATTAGAGCAGTAACCCTGAGCCCAGAGCTGAGCCCCCCCCTCCCTGCCCAGAGTAACCCAACCCCTTCCTCCCCCCCCCAACATTCGTGCCCTGTTGCCCCGAACAACCCCAAAAGCCCCTAAACACCAAAACGGAACACCTCGACGCAATCCTCTCCTCCTCCACGTGCAGCACACACACTGGTGCCAGGCTGAGGGCGTAGCTTATGTATGAGAAATGATAGAAATGATTCTGAGTGTAATGAAGTGCTGCTGTTACTATACGTGACTCTGTTTCTGCACATATGATGTTAATGAGAGACATGTGTGATGGAGGCAACACACACACACACACACACACACACACACACACACACTACTAGCTGTCCGAGTCCATTACTTGTTAGCATTAATAACCTCATTAACATCAGAGCTCAGAGTAAGATCAGAAGGTTACTTTAGTTCAGGCTCTTTTAGTTGTTTGTGTTTTAATGCCGTATGAGAAATCCTCAGGCATGTTCATACATGCTGGACCTATGTGTGTGTGTGTGTGTGTGTGTGTGTGTGTGTGTGTGTGTGTGTGTGTGTGTGTGTGTGTCATTCTGGTACACACTTTGAAGTTGTTGCCGCAGGCTGTTTATTTAAGACTTCACTTTATAAAAACGCAACACCTCAAATATTCCAAAGAACTCATCAGGGCCGTGTGTGAAAGGAAACACAGGGCACTTCCGACTCCCAGATCCGCTCCACAAACGACTCCCAGATCCGCTCCACATCCGGCTCCCAGATCTGATCTACATACAACTCCCAGATTCGACTCCCTGATCTGCTCCACATCTGACTCCCAGATCTGGTTCACATCCGACTCCCATATCCGCTCCACATCCGATTCCCAGATCCGCTCCACATCCGACTCCCAGATCTGCTCCACATCAGTCTCCCAGATACGTGCCACATCCGACTCCAAGATTCGACTCCTAGATCTGCTCCACATGCGACTCCCAGATCCGATTCACGTCCGACTCCCAGATCTGCTCCACATCTGACTCCCAGATCCGCGCCACATCCGACTCCCAGATCCGCTGCACATCCGACTCCCAGATCCACTCCACATCCAATTCCCAGATCTGATTCACATCCGACTCCCAGATCTGATTCACATCCGACTCCCAGATCTGATTCACATCTGACTCCCAGATCTGATATACATCCGACTCCCAGATCTGATATTCATCCGACTCAGAGATTCGACTCCCAGATCTGATTCACATCTGACTCCCAGATCTGATTCACATATGACTCCCAGATCTGATTCACATCTGACTCCCAGATCTGATTCACATCCGACTCCCAGATCTGATTCACATCCGACTCCCAGATTCAACTCCCAGATCCGCTCCACATCCGACTCCCAGATCCGTGCCACATCCGATTCCCAGATATGATTCACATCCGACTCCCAGATCCGCTCCAGGTTCAAGGGTGAAGCAACAGCACATTATTGTAGGAGTAGTAAAAATCACTGCAGTTCAATCAGAACGTTACTAATGCGAGCTCACATCGTACAGTACAGAGAGAGATAGAGATGGTAAGAGAGAATAGAAAAAGATGAAGAGAGACAAGAAAAAAGACAAGCAATATTATTGACATCTGTCCGTGTTGAGCTCTGGATGGGGCTGTGTTACAAACCATGCTGTGAGGATCTCGCTGCCTTCCAGTTAGTGAGCTCGAGGCTGTTTGCAGCACCAGAAACCGCCCCCGGAGGTCGCTCACTCTGTCACTCAGGGAGAGAACTGGAGTGTGCAGGGAGTCAAGAGCTGCTTTGCATAGCAGTAAAACTTCTCCAGATAAAGTCACCTTTCTGCATTCACTGGTTACTGATTGGTTACTCAGGAGGTCATGTGACCTACCTGCATTCTACAAGTCATAATCATGAAATCACTCAGAGGTTTAAATACTGACCCCATGTAACTCCTAATCTCTGACCGGATAAGATGATGATGATGATGATGATGATGATGATGATGATGATAAACACCCTGATGTTAGCAGCTGGAACTGTCCACTCAGAGCTGTGCTGGAGTTAGTGTCTGATGACATCATGGAGAGCAGAACTTCCAGTGAGCGTTCTGAAGTACACGTCCAGCTCCAGGACAGAGCTGCATGTGTTATTCTACACCACTGTGCTATTCCAGCCTTCACACACACACACACACACACACACACACACACACACACAGTGAATAAAAGGAAAGAAGCGTCAGGAATAACAGCAGCTGCGTGATCGTGATGGTGGACAGGAACAGCTGCTCACTGATGATGTACAGAGACATAAATCAGTTCCATCACACAAACACCAGGCACAAGTTTCAACAAAACAACACAAGGTCAAAAGGTCATAACACAACCAACTTATTCAGTCCAATAATATGGAACAATCATTATAGTCGCGCCTTACTTAATGTTTATAATATGTTCTGTGAAACAAGACATCATGTGATTTGGATGTTGTGCAGACCACAGACCCCGCCCCTAACGCCACGCCAACCATTCCAACCAAAGACCCCGCCCCCTAACCCCATAGCAACCATTCAAGCCCCTGAACCTAAGCAGCCAATCATACCACAGACCCCACCCCTAACCACTCAGCAATCAATCAGACCACGCCCCTAACCACACTGACTTTTATTAGAAATTTTAAATAGTAAAAGGGGCGGAGCTACCAGAGAAGGTGACTATATATATTTTGCACTAAAGCGCGCAGTGTAGATAAGAAACAGTAACTTCTGTTTAATCCCTGAGCTCCACCGTAGCTCCGCCCCCTCTCACCTGTCTCCTGTCTGTCGCCGTGTCTGTGAGTCTTTTTTTCGCCTCGTGTGTTTCCCTCCTTCCGTCTGTCTGTGTTTTGCTCTTACAGATTTTTTTCCCACACTAACCGTCTGGCTGGGATTAACCTGCCACAGGACGTCCTCGGGGCTTTTGATTTTTATTTTTTTCTTCACACAAAGCAGAAAATCTTGCAGGACCAGAATGTCACGTGTGTAAAAATCCAAAACTGTCAGAAGAACAAAAAAAAATTTAATAAAACCCTGCAGGGCTTCGAGTGACACGAGCTAGAGGAAGCGGTGACACAAAAAACACAAACACACACATTTAAAACTTGGCCATGAAAACATGCATGACAGGTATTACCCACAATCCCCTTCAGCTCTTTACACACTAATGACACGGTACTGTACGCCGTTCCTTTATAACGAGATAATTAACAAGGAAGCGACTTTATTTAGCGCTTTATTCATTTATTTATTGCCAACTGATTACGCCTTCAGACTTCCACACACACACACACACACACACACACACACACACTTGAACCCTTTACACTCTGAGTGTGAGGCTCTTCAGGTTTAAGGGTCTGTTGATCAGTAAAAACTCAGGACCACTGATAGAAGGTTGTGAGTTCCAATACCTTGTGCAGGGCTCCAAACAAATGAGATAAACAAAAGCCCCAATGGATACGAAGATCCACCAAACAGTGTAAATGTAAATGTTATGCAGAAGAAGAGAGAGAGGAGACACACACACACACACACACACACACACACACACACACGGGTTCCTCTTGGTGTCTCCTTCTGGAGATCCTCCTGAGGTACGGAGTGTTTGTTATTAAATATACACCAGATTTCTGAGATCTGAACAGTGTGTGTGGCCGTTTAGGAACCGTGCAAACAATCACATGACAAACATCATCATCATCATCATCATCATCATCATCATCATCACGTCAGATCAAACAAACGCAGGAATGAAAATCAAGATGCAGCTCCGTTTTACGCAAATGCTGCATGTATACCTGCTGAGACATGCAGGAGTCTTATCTACAACACACACACACACACACACACACACACACACACACACACACACACACACACACACACACACACGCACACACAGACGCACACACCGGCAAAAAGAAATGAAATCTGAGCTGAATCTCGTTTGTACCTGCTCACAGATTTCTCTCTCTCCCTTTTTCATACACACACACACACACACACACACACACACACACACACACACTTCATTTACAGAGCTGAAGGAAACCAGACGCTGTGTTTCCACACCGGTGGATTCTGCATCTGTACTGCAATACAATCCAGACCTGAGCTAATTAACACACACACACACACACACACACACACACACACACACACACACACACACACACACTACACCACATCAGTGTGTCAGTGATTACACAATTCCAGCACGCGACATGTACGGACGTGTTTTCACCAAACACACGAGATAAAGAGGTTAAAAGTGCAGCACAGCTCGAGCCTGAAGAACGATTAGATCAAACTCACAGTGTGTACAGTGAAGAATCACAACACTGACATCACACTCCCAAGTCGTGTTGAAAAATTCTGACAACTTAATAAACACATACAGTATTAAATATCATCACACAAAGCTGGAGCACAAATGTAAAAAATCCTAACTGTACATAACAACACATTGTTAACATCCTACATAAGCACACAATGTAGGATAGAGTTAAATATTACATTAAAAATGTGTATTTGTGTGCATTATGTACAACAGAAATCAACACATTAATATGAAATTAATACACATCGCAAATAAATAACATAACGAGATGTAACACATTTTAATGCTATCAGTATAATCATACATATGTCGTGGGTGGGTGTCAAAACTTTTGAACAGAACACATTTTATGTTTAACGTCACTACAGTTCATTAAAGTTGAACAGTCTCTGTGTGTGGTTTGATCGTGTCAGAGGGTTTGATGGTGGGTGCCAAAACTTTTGCATCCAATAAAATCCATGTCGATCTGGATTCGCAAAATTTTATTGGAATATGTGTGTGTGTGTGTGTGTGTGTGTGTGTGTGTGTGTGTGTGTGTGTGTGTGTGATCGTTACACCGCTCAGCTCCACACACACCCTAGACTCGTGCTTCCATCTGAATGATATGAGAGACAGTTTTAAAAACAGGAAGTGATGTCAGAGTCTTACCCGCGAGACCGCCGGAGACGCCCGTAGCCTCCTCTGAAACACAGACAGCACAGACAGGCCGGGGTTAGGCAGCGCTACGAGTCCTCCGTACAGTTCTTACGTTTCTGTGCACTAAAATACACCTGATACACATCAAACACACTGCTGCGGAAACAAACCCTGCGCTCTGATTGGTCAGAAGAGACGTTACACAAGATTTAATCTAACTATGACCAGATAAACGTATGGTGTACGGTGCATTCCTAAATGTTTCAATTGTGTCATTTGCCGCAGAGTGGGAGGAATAAAACACTTGGTGTTGTGCTGCTACAGTCAAATAATCACCTCCCAGGTGCTAACAGTAAACATATACATTACTGTACAATGAAACTCTTTATTCTGTGCATATCCCATATCCCTTTTGTTAGTAGACTGGGGTCAGAGAGCAGACTCGGGCATTAAGGGCCCTGATCAAGGGCCCAACAGCAGCAACCTGGCGAAGCAGGGGCTCGAACCGTCGCCCTTCTGATCACCAGTGTTGGGGGACGTTACTTTTTAAAGTAACTAATTACGTTACAAAATGACTGTCATTAAAAACGAATCCGTTACATTACAGCGTGACTTTCTGATAAAGTAACTAGTTCGCGTAACTTTTCCACTGCAGAAAATGAAAACTCCTTTGTGCTTCCTCATGCATGTTGTTTTAGTCGAGACCTTTATAATTATTTTACCATCATCACTCAGTGAAGTTTGGCCCATAATCTGTTCACTACAGGGGGGGCGGGGTATCGGGGGCGGGGCTTGTAGGACGACTTTCTCACACACACACACACACACACTAATGGATTGGGAATGACTGCTGTCTGCCTCACGGATCACATAAATTGTCTGAACAACAGTTTACATTTTTGAAAAAGTAACCGAGTACTTGAATGGCGGCGCGAACGCGTTATATTACTGTTACATCAAAAAAGTCATCTGAGTCCTCTAACGGGTTACTTAGTAACACCTTACACACAACACTGCTGATCAATAACGCAGAGCCTTAACACACTGAGCCATCACCGCCACCCCCCCCCCCCCCAATTGTTTCCATATAATAATTCGTACACTTCTTAAACAATCATGTTGCCAGATTGGTGTTATAGCTTCCACAATAATAACAATATTAAAACTAACATTTACAACAACGCTAATGCTAATGCTAATGCTAAAATATTAACAATAAACACCCGACACTGGTCAGTCTTTAAATAGTCACCTAATAAATAAAGGGCTGACAGATATATAAAAGTAAACATGCAAAAAAACATATAAAAGTACTGTAGGGTACGGCATAGGGTTGCCAGGTAGATATAATCCCTTCCAACACATTAATCCT
This sequence comes from Clarias macrocephalus, assembly GCA_011419295.1. Taxonomy (NCBI): domain Eukaryota; kingdom Metazoa; phylum Chordata; class Actinopteri; order Siluriformes; family Clariidae; genus Clarias; species Clarias macrocephalus. The sequence goes on along the minus strand of JAAGKR010008735.1, from coordinate 19,104 downwards.
GATATCATGTGTAACACTGTATATTACAGGAAAAGCATAAATATGAGAGAGTTTAATGTTATGAAGAACACAGAAATCAACCAAAGTCTTTATTTTATTTACTTTTAAAGATTTACTTTAATTATATATATATATAATATTTATTGTTATATCATATGATTTATTAAACAATGCGAGTGTATTATTAAACACACCACAGTGGAGATAACAGAGGAATTGAACACACAGGATGTTTACACACAGTTTATAACACACACTTTTATTCTACAACAATTCTGAGATAACAAAATGTTTAATCCTCTGATAAAAAAAGTGTAAACCTGTATAAATAAATGCCACAAGCTGAACTTTTATATTAACTCTTTATGAGCTGTTGGTGTTATTGTGTTAATTAAATGTCATTAATTGGTTCATTAATATTTTAATAATCTGTCTGTAGATATTAACGAAGGCTTTAATTAGACATTAGAGAGAAATGATTAATGAGTGTAATTACACACAGTTAGTGTGACTTTAGGTTGTTCTGTCCCTCTCTCCTCTAAATGCGTGAACACACACACACACACACACACAGAGTTCCTGAGTGAGATGCATAGAGTGGAGGTGGTGTTACCTGGCAGGTTCTGAGCAGAGCCCAGCAGATGAGACAGGCTGAGAGATGAAACTTGGCCCTGATGTAGGTCTCCACTCTGCTCTGCTCCATTCTGCTCCTCTGAGTCTCTCAGGTCTCCTCCAAACACTCTCAGCTCATTCACACTTCATTCCAGAGTCATTGTGAGCTGCAGATCCCACAGTGTGTGTGTGTGTGTGTGTGCTGTGTCACTCAAACACTCAAAAACAAACACAGAGAGACGCGCATGTCCAGCCCACACCCGGGTTGCCAGGTGTAACAGATTCTGTATAAACTCTTAGTCAGGGCTAATACATGCCCAGGTGATGTCACATGTCTCATTTGCATATTCAGAAACTCATCCATCATATGATGTATACTGATGTATAAATGTATCATATAATATAATATTTTTTTTTGTCTGAAGACTGAGAGCCACTGGTTTATTATTGTCAGGTCAAGTGCAGGGTTGCCAGATTGATGAGGTGTCAGAAAAAAAATACAAAATTCATTCATCCTTTTGTCTCAGAATAGGAGAAGACTAGACTTGGAGACTCTCCAATTCACACACACACACACACACACACACACACACACCTGTCGCAAATTTAAGCATGACCAAAAAATACACAGACACAATACACATTCACATATGGATAAATTTATTACTCGTCTGATTTTATATCACTGACACTAAAACCCAGCAGAGGCACTGCACAATAATAATAATAATAATAATAATAATTTCCAATGAAATATGAATTTTGTTACCTAAGCATTTTATATCACCTAAAAACACATCATGCAACATGTTTATTACACTTAATATATATATATATATATATATATATATACAGTACAGAGCAAAAGTTTGGACACAGCTTCTCATTCAAAGAGGTTGAATTTGTATTATGGCAAGAAAAAAGCAGCTAAGTGAAGAAAAACGAGTGGCATCATTACTTTAAGACATGAAGGTCAGACAGTCGGAAAAATGGGGAAAACTTTGAAAGTGTCCCCAAGTGCAGTCACAAAAAGCATCAAGCGCTACAAAGAAACTGGCTGACATGCGGACCGGCCCAGGAAAGGAAGACCGAGAGTCGCCTCTGCTGCGGAGGATAAGTTCATCCGAGTCACCAGCCTCAGAAATCGCAGGTTAACAGCAGCTCAGATCAGAGAGCAGGTCAATGGCACACAGAGTTCTAGCAGCAGACACGTCTCTAGAACAACTGTTAAGAGGAGACTGTGTGAATCAGGCCTTCATGGTAGAAGATCTGCTAGGAAACCACTGCTAAGGACAGGCAACAAGCAGAAGAGACGCGTTTGGGCTAAAGAACACAAGAAAGAACACAAGAAAGAAAACTCGCTGAATGAGAAGGGGTGTCCAAACTTTTGCTCTGTACTGTATATATATATATCATCTCTAACACTATGGTACAGTGTTAGTGCGCTACAGGATTATCTCACATGCGATGAGACGATTCATAAACTGATTCATTTATTTATTCATCTACATATTCGATTCATGTCACTGACTCATTTAACGTTTCCACGAGGAACACAAGCAGGTTCACGACTACATTCAAGGGCGTTTTCACATTAGGACACGGTTGATTTGTACCATGCCCAGAAATGACCGATCCCCCTCCCCCCGCTTGCCAGTCATCACATTATTTTTGCTCTCCGTACTCGAGTACACGTTCACATTTTCACACTCTCCAATACAGCAGGTGGCAGTGTGTACCTAGTTGGTTTGTGAGCCGCCATTAAATACAAGAGAAGAAGAGAATGATGAAGTCATGTCTGCGCGTTATGCCCAATACTAAGAAAAAAACGTGGCAAGTGACACTCTCACATACGTCCCTACTGTATCAGCTCTGGCTGTGTAGGTCAGGTCAGAGGATGGTATTGTATCGTTCTCGAGACCACCTCTTCAAGCCGACGCGACACAGTTCCTGTGTCTGGGGTCGAGTGTCCTCGGAAATAATCCCGGGTCTCTAATGTGAAAACACCCTAAGGCCTTTACCTCCAAAACACTCGTTCTTCATAAAAGTGATTTTATTATTAACCCGATTTTATTCTTAACCGTACACACTAATCTCACAGCGTGCTGTGTATCACCAGGCCTACGAGTGTTTATCTGTTTATTGCTGTTTAGAATGAGTTTTTATTTATTCATCGTTCACCCTGTATGATAAATTAGCTGCTCTTAAATAATTTATTTACAAACTGATGATGTTTTTTCTGCCTTCTTCTAGCCATTCAGATCGATTGCGTCCCTTTTCACCCTCCATAATGTGGAGTGTAAGTGTTGTATTACTGTAAGTGTTTAAAACGCCCCAGTCGCCCCTCGCCCCAATCAACGTCTCGTCACATTAGAACAAACACACACACGGTTCTGAATGTGATTTATGACAAGAATCTGTTTTTTGCATTTAAATTTTAGACTCTTGTTAATTTAATTATATTCATTACATTTAGACTGCAGGTGTCGTCTTCGCTGAATACACACACCTGCTCGCTATGTGTGTGTGTGTGTGTGTGTGTGTGAATGAAGTTGTTGTAAACGCAGCTTATACATTCAGATCACGTTAACCACACACACACACAGACACACACACACACAGACACACACACACACACTTTCTCTGTGAAATAAGGAATAAGGTCCCTCATTGAAGTACAATAATAACTAATTCTGCATAATTTTTTTCAGATTCAAATAAACAAAAGTGCATGAAAACACAGACGGTCCGTGGTAGTGAAAAATATCTTTTTTTTCTTTAAAAAAAAAAATTAATAAAATAAAATAAATAAAAAGAGGGAAAACCAGAAAAATATTATTTAAAAAAGGGGGGGGGGGGGGTTGTATACTTACACATAGACACTCACTGCATTTAATAGTAAACAAATACAAATAAACGAGTAACAAATCTGAACAAATATAAATAAAATATCAAACTATTAGGAATTAAAAAATAAATAATAAAAAAAACGATTAATAAAAATGCATTAAATGCAGTTTTTAAGAACTAAACTGGTAAAATAATGGCAATGGCAATGAAAGTGAGAGTGTGTGACGCGGCCGGCCGGTGGTGACGCGGCGTTAGCTGCCTGATAAACTCGCTCTGACTGACGGGAGAATCTGTGGAGAGAAAAAAGAGGGAATATTAACAGTCGTGTCGTGATTAAATAACGTAACCAACCAACAAACACAAACACAAACACAAGACTCCAGGAGAAGTTTGACCTGCTGTCACTAAACTTATCCAGAGAAACTAATCAAACCTCACAGTGCATTATGGGTGTTCTCTGTAGGTTCCTCCAGGTTCTCTGGTTTCCTCCAGACCAGCAGACTAGCGCTCCAGTTGTGTTCCTGTTTCCCGCCCAAGTCTTAGTCCAGTTACAGGGACAAATGAAAGCTGCGGATCCTCTACACACAAACCTCTAGAACCTTTAACACCTCTTACAGTAAGTCCCCTTTAAGGGTTCTAAGTCCACAAAATCCATGCTAACTATGCTAACAGTGTTTTAATGTACACTGAGGCATACTAGGAACATCTGGATGAACTTCCTCTGTCTTTGTATAATAATCTGTAGTACGAGCTCTTACATCACCGTGCCGATAAAATCAGCAGAATGATCAAGAACAAAAAAGTAATCTGGTTTGTACAAACGTTTGGAAGTTTAATGTTGTACGTGTACATGATTTTGTTTTTATCTTCAAAGCCACACACACACACACACACACACACACACACACACACACACGGCCACCCTCGTGGCCGTTAGATCAGTCCTCAGTGGACTTTATGTGGCAGATTAAACAGTGCGAGTCTTTCTTCCTGCTCTGAATGAAGCTCAGTCTCTCACTCAGCACATCTGCTCACTAACACGTTAACTCACTAACCCCGCTCTAGTGTACACTACTTAGGGGATGTACGTACCCTCAGCCTCTGTCGGCATTGTAGAGTTTGTACTCAACACAGCTGTAACACTGATACTGTATTATTTAATGACATCCATTTGCTTGTGTAAAAAAACTAAGAAATAAAGTGAAGATCATCCCTAAACACTCTGATCAGACTAAATGATGAGATCAGGCTCTGTAGTAAATGTAAATGATTAGAGTGCCATCTAGTGGCAGACAGGTGCTCCAGAAACCTTAGTCAAATAAACAAGCTTTGTATTGTCAGTATCAGTACTGTTAGGCATAAATAGATCGAATTAATAAATTAATCGATTTATTAGTTGATTGTCTTTTACCTAGATGTTTATAAGATAAAAAAGTAATAATAAAAATACCAAAAAAGTACATTTTGTAATATACTATACGAAATATTTAAAATTATAACTGAATCATGCTTTTTAAACCCGTTCGTTCAACAAAACTAATTGATATGAACAAATGAAAAATTTTTAATAGAAATAAATAGATTTTTATCGGATTATATTTATATTTATGTAGACTAGTTAGGACAGGATAGTTAGGATAGTAGGTTAAAGAGGTTTAGATGATTAACAAAGAAAAGGAAGAATTTTAACTGAAGCAATGAAAACTGACCTCAGAATTATGTTTCAGCATAATTAACCAGCTCCACCACACACACACACACACACACACACACATTGATAACGAGTTACAGGTCAAAGTAATGACAAACCAGAACAACATGGGACATGAAGAGGAAAGAAATAGAGTGAGAAAAAAAAAGACTGTTAGATAAATCGAGTGGTTTGTGTTCAACACGTGGTGTCGCTGTTTCTGCACTTTCAGGAGTTAGGAACACATTTATCAAATTTTTAAGCATATTCTATCAAAAATATCTCCATCATGTCCAATTTTCCTTTCCAGGAGAGGTAAAGACGAGTGCAGGCTACACGACCTCTCAGTCCTACATGCTGAACATTCCTCAGGACTCAGGCCCGAGAAGCTGATGATAATTATAGACAATTGAAATGTGTCCTTTTACATGACAGGTGATAAATCCCTCTGTTCTTTCACTATAAAAAGCTCTCAAGACCACAGATGCGGTAACCATAGCAACAGCAATTCCACCGCCACGGCTGGTCCATTGAGGATGGAGCGATTTGCGTTATTTTAAACCTGCAGAGAAACTTTACGCTTTTAGCAAATAAAAGTCTCGAGCCAATCATCAATCAGTCATAAATTACCAGACAGCTGATTGGACAAAGGTTTATTTCACATGATGCCACAATCCGAGATTGTCATATCACAAGATTAATTATTAATATTATTATTATTATCAATCATGAACTAATCTACTGCCATGAGCACTCGTCTTTTTCCCCTCACTTCTGACCGTGTTTTGCTCGTCTTCCTCACTAAATTATTAACACACACTTCACCTGCACTTAGCTTCCATTTGCACAGCTCTGTTATGAATTATTAATAAGACCCCAGATCAGAGGTCATTAAAATGCTTTAATCGTATTATAGACAATAAATAAGACAATCGGGAGGGGGGGGTTAATAGTCAATAATCAATCTTTATAACAGAAAGAGGTTTTATAAAGATTAATATTTTTTAACATCAAAGATCTAAAACTAAATTGGATTATTATTTTGTTTCTTTAACAAAATATACATAATTTCATTTATGTATTTAGCACTTTTAATAATGAACATCGAAAAATGGAAATGTTACAGATTTCAAGAAATATGGGAAAATAATATCGAGGGACAGTTTTAAATATATGTAACTATAAAAATATTGTAATTGTTTTAATTTGCACTGTGTATTGTTCATATATAACTTATTTAAAATATATATATTATATATATTAAAATTATGAACTGAAATTACATTTTTACTCTGATCACAGTTCTTTACTGAGGCTTCTGTAAATAACTCCTTTTTTTATTTATTTTAAATTATTTTTCTTTTCCTCCTTTTTTATTTATTTGAAATTATTTTATTTATTTATTTATTTATTTTACGGAATTGTACAGTGTGCAGGAAACAGTGAATATGTGTCTTGTGATGAATTCTCTTTTCGTTCAGCAGCACACAGGGAAAGACTAATAATAGCCAAGCCGAGTCTCCTGATGTCCTAATTACAGATTCAGCACCAAAACAACTGTTATTCTTCTAAATCTCTCTCTCTCTCGCTCACACACACACACAAACATTTTCTCATGACTAAACACAGCAGACACCCTTAAGCCTTTACAGGTTTTGTGATCACTGAACTCTGTGGTGTTTATAAATCTGGATCAGAATGATGATGATGATGATGTCTCATTTCCGTCGTTTATGATTTCTGCCATCAGACTGAGGTAGATAAATAACAGACTGGGGATTTGCAAATAAATGCTAACTATATTAATGCTCATTCATTCCCTTCAGTACTGCTCAGTAATGGATCAGTGGCTCAGTGTCAGAAGGACAAAGGACAAGGACACTTCATTCCCAGGAGCCTTGAGGAACTCATCATGTTTCCAATGTGAGCTACACGACTCCTCTGGTCTTCCACTCATTACATCAGGAGTCTTCAGTCCCATCCTGAAAGCACTGTCTTGTCTTTCATTCTGACAAAGTAGGAGTCGCACCTGAGTCCATGTGTTTAATCAGTTCACCATCATCTCGAGTCGGCTACTAAAAGCGCCTCCAATTAATCTATAATGAAAACCTGCAGCCTCACTGAAGACCACTTCTCTATATAATTAATACTATTACAGTCATAAAAGAAGCAGAGGGCGTAAAGTAGGAACACACACTGGATGGGTAACATGTACATCCACCTTTACACCAAAGCAGCTTAGAGGTGTAAACTTTTTTCAGGGAGAAAACCACAGAACCCACAGGAAACCTACACAGAGAACATGTGAAACTCAACACTGACCCTAACCTGAGCGCAGAAGATAACCAGCAATCCTGGAGCAGTGAGACAGCGATGATACCTACTGAACACCACCTGGCTATAAAAAAAAAATACATACTGTAATATATCCTCATCCTGGAATATGTCATGAGCCATTAAAGAAAACCCTCCATAGATGTGATGTGCTGCTGATTCAGTACATTCAGGTGGTCATGTGACTTCATTTTATCTCCACATGACGTTGCTGAGTCTCGACCTGAGCGACTGAAGCGACCCCAGATCATAACACTGTCTCCAGAGGCTTGTACAGTGGACGCTATGCATGATGGGAGCATCGCTTCATGCGCTTCCCTTCTCACCCTGACACGCCCATCACTCTGGAACAGACTCAGTCTGGACTCATCAGGTCAGATGAGTTTAATCTTTATATCGGTCTTTTTTTAATCTTTATGCTCCCTAACAAACTGAACAAACCTTTTTTTTCTTTGTGTCATGAACACAGCTCTGACATAGCTCTGGTTTCTACTGGACCACATTTCTTCTGAGGGTTCAGTTCTATCCTTTAAGGTTTTGGACAGTGGATCATGTCTTGGACAGTTCTTAACCCAAGTCATTTCAATCTTTTCTTTGGAGGTCAATAATTTTGAAACTTTTACTTTCTCTGAGCCAGGTGGTTTATTACAATATACTGTATAACAATGTACCAAAAAAAGAAGCCATCATACTGTACATTGCAATCATTTTTGCATATGTAAAACACTGTTATAACTTAAGTGAACAACACAGCACCTGCTTTATTTCTTCATCCTGCACCTTTGTTCCATCTTCCTCTCCTCTGAAGTGACACTGTTTGATAAACCATCCCTGGTGACCGGCGGTTTCCTGTCTCGTCGCATTCTTTCACACTTTGTTTCTTTGAATTTGATGCCTTTGCAGTGCTCTTTTATAGAAAACCGAGATGAGGTAGCACTTGAGAGAGGCAGGGAAGTCGGCCTTGAAGCTTGAGATACCTCAGTGTCCTTAAATTGATGAGTTTTTCTGTAGCTTGGACTCTTGTATGTTTCCAGAACTAAGCTGTCTGCTCCATTGGTAGTGATAAGACCGAGGCTCTTTGCCTCCAGTAAAGATGGACTACATGCAACATGGGTGAAACTGCCTCCGATGTTTGTATTATCACCCAAATTTCCTGCCCCATTCCCTTTCTTCTTGGGCTTGGACTTAACGTACTTTCTAGTACAATCTTTCATTGCATATTTATCACTTCCTTGATTGATGATAGCGCTTGTTTCATGATTAGAGGGATGTTGATGCTGGTTAAGCTTCATGGAAGACATCTGGTTGGCACACTGCTCAACTAGCGAAAGAATACTGATGTCACTTGCTATACCGCAACTGCTGCTTGGAGATGGAAGCAACGCTTGGGGACTTCCTGCAAGCTTAGCGTGGTAAAGATTAGCGTGAGGCCACAGCTCTGACGTCTTTATTTGCTCAATGAAGGAGGTACAGGAATGGCACAAGTGCAAATCCTTGGCACCATGTTTCAGGGACCCCTTGCAAGATTCACAAAGAGATTCTTTGTTTATGGCCAGCACAAACAAGGAACTTGATCCAGAGCCAGGAGAACATCCTATCGGAGACACCAAATCCTTGTTGGGTGTAGATGGCGAAGTAATATTAAATATCCGAAAGCAAACATGACTTGTTGGGGTCCTGGGTTGGCCCTCTGGTGTTGTAACTACTCCTGTTTGATGTTGCACTGAGAGATGACCAACATCTAGTTGACGTGGTTTATTCAATTTAAGATCAGTTATATTGTCTCTGCTGTGAACAGTACTGAGAACTGCTTTACCTGGGACATTTCCATGATCTGTTGTTCGAACTTTTTCTTCTTGACATACATCTCCATTATCTCCAGTGCTAATTCCTGGAGTTCCCAGTTCTGCTTCGTTACCCTTGATTGTCTTATGCTTCATCCAGTTGACGATACCCATAGCAAGGGAAATTTCTGTATCACAAAGCTTCAATAAACAATCCTTTCCCATCCAGTTACTCTGGAGAAAGTCATGGCTAATGAGATCTACTGATACTGGAGGTGCCAGGTTCTCCTCGGATCCAATATGGAAACTGTACATGGATAATGGGAGGTCTGGACTTGGCTGGCCAATAATGCTGCTCGGCAGATCCATGTCATCATCAAAAATGGGGGTCATTTCAGCTTCACTGGGGTCATAAAATAACTCGTAGAGAGCATCTCCACTGTATGTGTCCCTAGGGAATTTTCTGGAAAGTACTGGTGTTAGAGATTGCCCGGTGTGATCTTCAGCAGAATTACAATCACAGTAACCCTCATCACTGGTGCTTTCTTGGTTCTCACTTTTTGGCGTCACTGTATGATTCAGACTATTTTCTTGTTCTGTTAAATTTTTGCCTGTCACATCCTCAGCAGAATGTGCTGTCCTGTTTGAAGAAGGAGATAAAGAAATTGGTGTGGACAGTGTCATTTCTTGGCCTGAACTTGGACTAAACAGAACAGGCCTATTGATGCTGTCCCACATCCCAAACAAGTCCAAGACCTCAGGAAGAGCAGGTGATGCTAGTTGCTCCATACCTCCCTGAAACGCAACAGGACTTCGCTTTGGAGTTTCACTGGTATCTCTTTTTGTTTTAAGTTTGGATATCCCTTCCAGAGAGACAAGATATTCCTCATCTGCAAATATCTCTCCACAACCGGCTTGAGAGCCAAAGCTCTGGAGTGACACAGCATCCTCACATACGTTACTGCATCCTTCACTTGAAGAGTCGGAAAGTGTATCGCTGATTTTTCGAGAAGTCCTTGATTCACGGCATCTTGCGGACTTCTTATTTTTTTTCGCTCTTGGTCCATATTCTCGACATGGTGTACATGGTGATGTTGCTTTTTCGCTGTTGTGTTTTTTGTGGATGAAAAGGTCTTTAATGGTCTTTCTGGGCTTCCTAAGAAAAATCCTTTTCTTTGGAACGGACTTGGCGATGGAAGGCACAAATGGCACTTGAGGTGTCAGATTGCGGTAATCGATGATTTCCCGGTTGTTACCGGATGTATTCTGATTTTCATGTAACAACTGCTGAGTTACACTAAATCCAGAAAAGCTAGCACTGTTAAAGAGCCTGGAGTGATGACACCTGGATGGAATCTGTGCTCGATATCCGTTCTCAGGACTTACTGGGTCCGCCGGTCTAATCCCCGTCACACAGTCGTGAGTTCTGCTCTTTTTAACATAATCGAAGCTAAAGTCTTGAGTCCATCCATCTGAGAGACTGGGACTTATCTCTAGAGAAGGTATGTCCAGGGTATTAGGAGACAAAAGATTCTCTGAGGAGACATTTGGATTGTTTTCATTGACAGTTACATAAATAGAGGTGTCAGGAGAGTCATGTCCTCCGGCGCACTGACCTTTACTCGTCTCAGTTTTAGAAAGCTTGGTCCCTTCAGACGGTATTTGGTTATTCGATAACTCCATATTGCCAAGTCACTTTCATAACTGCATAAGAAAAGGACAAAATTAAAATTAGAGTTTTTCAGCATTTCCATGGTCTTATTTAGTTATTTTATTAGTATACTATATTCAGTTGTTGTATATTCAGTACAACCGCACTACTACAGAACAGGTTGTGCGGTTGTACTGAATATAAACATGGCTTAGGTACGAGAGAGCAGCCTGAGTACTGAAGATACAGTATCATAGCTCAAGCTCACCTCAAGTGTGATACTGCTTTCATACAACAGTCTCAGAAACAGATTACAATTAGTTTTATTTAATTAACCAGTTATTCTGTCTGGAGGAACTAACTAACCGTGACTGGCGGAGTTAGCGATCGAGAGTTATTGTGAATAACAGGGGTGAAAGTGACTATTTGTGAATGTGGGTTTTGTCAGGCTACTGCTCTCACCTCAGTACTGCGGACCGTACAGACCTACTCTCACCCACGCTGATACAATTAGTGGTTAATGACAGTTAGTGTCTTTAACCACTGGACAACAGCTGGGACGCCGAGTGATATCTCCCAGCGTTATCATCTATTATCATCACTTTTGTCAGATTATTTTCCCAGAACTAACTGTTGTATGGCGTATCTGTTTGTCTTTGTTTGAACGGGAAAAAGAATTAACCCAAAAATAATAAACAAACAGGTAAACAAAAGTTTTTAGATTTAAATGATTGCATATTAAAATAAATCTTGACTCGACGAGGATTGTCTATTTAAATTAATATGTTAAATGTACAATGTAATTACAGATCACATTGCTTTAACATGGTTCTAATGAATAATATTAAATTTAATTAATTAATTACATAATTTCTACTGTTGACTGCCAACACTGTTATGCCAATAAGATCATTTTATTCCTCCAAGATGTCAGGTCTCTCTGGTTTAATACAATACAATAATAATACCATATAGAAAATAATAATTTAGAAATAGTGAGCTTGGGTTGAGATTTAAAAAAAAAAAAACATTTATAGGAGAAAGTGAGGAAGCTTCCCAGTCAGGTTCCATATTTCCAGCTCAAGCTGTTTTAATTTACATGCTGAGTCTGTCGAGGGCTGCTAACGGCTAATTTTTTTTTTTTTTTTTTTTTTACATTAAAATCTGACAGAATTCCATTCACAAACACGCCCCGTTACCTCACCAGATCACGGATTATGGTTAGAAACGCCTAGTCCCGCACTAATCTGTGTGTAAATGTAGTCCGCATGATGAGTGTGTGGACGCGAACTGTGTAGTGCGCGCGTGAGCGGCGGCGCGTCAGGATGGCGCAAGTGGCGGGAAAATGGCGTTACCTCAGATCTCCTAAAACAGCGCGTTTGTAACGAACACGACATTACAGCGTTACAGCGGCACAACGACGCGTGACAAGAAGATCAAAGGGGTGTCCGTACCTGTAACGCTGTCCGGAACTGCTGCACGCGCGCGGATCAGGGGGGGGGTCTGGATGCAGTGTGGAAAGCCAAAGGGGACAAAAGCGCGCCAATTTATCAATCATAACATCATACGAGTTATATTCGGAGTGGCACACAAGCAGGTGTCTCAGAGCTTCTTAGCACCGGGTACCGGAAGTTGTGTAATCAAAAGAAAGGCTTAAATCAAGAAACGATAGAAAACAACAACAACAACAAACAATAAAGATTCTAACTGTATGTAACATCACTTGGAATACACAATCTTTATGAATAAACTTAGTAACGTGCGTGAGGTTAAAAACATGAGGTGACAAACAGCATTATGTCTTACTTAAGTTACTGAAGTCAAACATCTCAAAATATGTTATGCGCTTTCTTATTGCTGGTTTTCATATCATTCCCAAGCCTGGAGCCTCCCTGTCACTGTGCTAAATGGGCGTGGCTATCTAAAATGGTTACGACTAATCGATCCAAAACAGTACATAAAACATCACTTTCCACTTTATGTAGATCATTTGTCTATAATAATTCTCTCTTTATGGTTCTATACACCCACTCACAAAAGTAAGTACACCCCTCTAATTTCAGCAAACATTTTAGTATACCTTCTCAAAGGACACTATAGAAATGAAACTTGGATGTATTCTAGAATCGTCCATGTCAGCCTGTATAACAGTATAGATTTACTGTCCTCGGAAAATAACTCGACATACAGCCATTAGTGTCAAAAGAGCTGGGGACAAAAGTAAGTACACCCTAAGTGATAACAGCTGTACATCTTTAACCATGCAAAGTCACATGACCTATTCATCACGTTCATGTGTTTGTCAGTGGACGAGTACGTCCCCAGACCTGAACCCTATTGAGCACCTATTGTAGGACGTCCTCAAGCGGAAGGTGGCGAAGCGCCGTGTGTCTGACATCCAGCAGCTCCGTGATGTCATTATGGAAGAGTGGAAGAGAATCCCAGCAAGAACATGTGCAGCTCTGGTGAAGTCCAGGTCCAGGAGGATTAAGGCTGTGCTAGATAACAACGATGCTCACACAAAATATCGACACTTTGGACATAGTTTTGATGTGTTTACTTGGTGTGTACTTATTTGCGTTGCCAGTTATTAAGACAATAAAGTCTGTATGTTGAGTTATTGTTAGAGGACAGGAAATACTGATATAAAAACTGCACATTGACTACTATAAAGTCCGATTTTCATTTCTATAGTATTGTCCCTTCAGAACATATAATAAGGTGGTTACTGAAATGTGAGGGTGTACTTTTGTGACACTGAAATATTATTCATTTCAATTTGATTTGTATAGCGCTTTGTAATAGTGCTAATTGTCACAAAGCACTTTTACAGAATCAAAAGAAAATGGAAATTTGTTTGAAATGTGTGTGATTACCAAACACTACTGGCTATCATGCAAAACAATCAAGCAGATCAGCACAGTCACACATAAAAATGCAACCAAGGGACTCTTCTCAGATGTTTGGCTTTTTAGGTACCAAATGTTAACGCAAAACAAATCATTGCAAAAGTATTTACATTTATTTCAACTGGTGAATAAATCACATTGTAATGTAAAAACCTACACAGCAGGAGAAATATTAACAATACAACCTTTTCCTTCAAAGATAAACTAAACAGAGAGATAACATGTTAGAACAGTAATAACTATTATACAAGTGCTTTTTTTATTCACAATAATTTTTACATAATTACCAACTTCAACTGTAATTTCACTTCAAAATACCACACTGTTAACATCAACTTAACTTTTAGATGTGCAGCATTGTTGCACAGATACCATGTCCCATGAAGAACACTTCATTCTATCATCGGTGACATCACATTACACAGTACTGTGCTTTAAAGTAGGACAACAGGAATGCTTTTATCTCTTCATGCTTCAAATTCACATTTAGCTTCAAAACTCTAGATGTTTTATCAGTTTTCAATACTAGCATGGTAACGTATGGTAAAAAAAAAAAAGTGTTTAAGGTAGGTCATATTTGAAGACAAGCATCATATGAATTTTTAATCATATTCATTTAATATTATGATAATATCACAGAATGGATATTAGCTGCTCAGCTGTTAATAAAAGAAAGAAAATAAGGAAAACATATATGAAGTTAAGTACAAACGTTAATCAGCAGTCCAAAACATGGAAGTAAATTCGAGCAGCAATGACCAGATGCTCAGTGTCGGTGACTCAGAGGTACGGGCCCCAACCAAGGTACATGAGGCACAGCAGGTTATCGTCAGTGGCCTCCTGAATGAGGTAGTGAACGTGTCCCTCGATAGACAGCGGCAGTCCCATCACTTTATTCCTGTTCTTTATCACGCCTTGGAGACGCTGATCGATGTCCTGCACGTGGGTTTTAGCCTGCACGAAAACAAGGGTAAAAAAAAAAAAAAAAGGTTCACAAGATCTGAATACAAAAACATTTATTCAAGACAAACAGCCTCATTTCTTCATTTTAAAGCATTTATACTGTAAGAAGTATAAGAGAAAGCGTGTTGCTTCACACACCTTCTCGTTGACGATTTCTCCGGATTCATTGGCTTGTGTTTTTGAGAGGCCCTTCACTGGTTTACTCCACTCCACTAAAGGGTCGTGGAGGAACGTCTTCAACACGCTGAAACATGAGAAAGAAGTAAAAAACAAACAAACAAGCAAATAAAATGTTTGCCCTAAAATTCTCAACCTCAAAAAAAAAAAAAGATACAAGCTCAAGACATTTTTTTTTTGTTTTTTAGATTTTGCAATATTTAGTGCAGAAAGGTGTAAGGTGTAGAGTCACATGACTACACATGAGGTAGTATATTTTTATGAGGGCAGAACTTTTTTTTTTTCAGATTTTTCCTTTCATTTCCTTTATTTTCTTACCTTATTTATTAGAACATGAAGTTACAGTCATCTAAATTATTTCATGCAGAAAAGCTGATTAACAGGGAAATGTGTGTGCGCGCGAGTGTTTCTGTTTAAACCTCATTAGCGGTTCTCTCTGGTCCCTCATGAGTCTCAGTGTGACCTCGCATGCTTGTCTGAAAAGCCCCTCGGTTCCCATCGGCCCCATGGCATGCACCATGTTCTGCGTCAGCCGGAACGGTACGACCTCCGGGACGTCAAACGTCTCACCCTGAAACACGACAACATTCCTGATTAAACATCATCAAAATGACATCTGCGTGTGTGTGTGTGTGTGTGTGATGTCACTTTGTGTGATGTCACTTTGTTAATGTTTTGCTCAGAACATTATGTGTTACTGTAACTGGTTTATAAGTAACTATAAGCTCATGTTAATAAGGATATGACATCACACAATAAAGTAATCTCTCTCTCTCTCTCTCACACACACACACACACACACACACACCTTGTTGAAGAGGCAGTTGAAGTCGACATGAACACACTCTCCAGTTTGGGAGTCAAACAGGATGTTTTCTCCATGCCGATCTCCCAGACCCAGGATGTAGCCTACCATGGACATGACGGCTGTGGAGCGGCAGTACGCAGAGCGACTGTTGTACCTGCCCGCGGGTGCGCACACACACACACACACACACACACACACACACACACACACACACACACAACTCAGCTATTACATCTGTCATGTTAAGTACTGACAATATGACTGATGAGAAATAGTTTTGTTCCTGTGATACAGACTTAAAAACACTAAAAAAGGTTAAAAGTTTCGGTACCAGGAGGTCGGGTCGGGGAAGGTTCTGAGGAACCACTCGTGGAACACAGGAGGGTGTCGAGCACACAGAACATCCTTGTGGAGTTTCCATTTCTCCTGAAATGATGCCGTTTTGGGCAAAATCATTTTCCGCAGCTCCTTCCCCGTCAAATAAATTCCTGTTACATCAAAATGTATTATTATTATTATTAAACCATTGATCAAATTCCTTTTTCCTACTACTTATCCATACATATTACTAATTCCTGATCAGATTATAATGTTTATATGATGTATAGTAAATAGTTAGTGAAGTGATATTTTGATATTTTTGGGATACTCCCTCAGTAAACAGTGTACATGTGTAGGGAGCGCGGGGGGGGGGGGGGTGATGTCAGACCTTTCTCCTTGTAGAGTTTGGTGAGGATGTGGCGAAGGCCGCCTGTGTTGTTCACCCACTCGATGATGCCGCACTCTTCGTTTAACGGGATCACAGCGTACGTCCGTATGTGCAGATCTCTCCGTCTGGACTCCGCGTCCTTCCTCAGGCACTGAGACACAAAACCAAACACTGATTTTATTCATACTCGAGTGTGGATGCGGATGATGCGCAATAGGGAATGTGTGTTCAGTAGAGACGGGGATGGAAGGGGGGGGAATCAACTTAGTTCTGAATCCTGATTATTTTGTGTCCCGAATCTCAGATTGCCACACTGGCTCCAAAATCGATTTTTAAATGATTTATTACTTCGATTCAAGTGAGTGGAATTGATCATGTTGGACTGAACGGATTCTGTACCGAGTGCATGAGCATCTGAGGGCAGCAACAGAAATGCACTTTTATTAACAAAATAATCATCACTGCAGTTGCTCGCGTTAAAAAGCCTCCGCTCTGACGTTTTCTTCAAACTCTAAGAGCGAATCAGTTTATTATACTCTTAGTGCAAATTACAGACGCTTACACCAGCCGCAAAACACCAGGGGCGCTAATTAGTCTTGAAGGGCGCGTTAGAAGGCACACCTTAGAAGATAAACTGTTCAAGACTTTGGAGGATTTGAGGAGGTAAAACGTCACTGTTCCCTTATAGTCATACAGGTGGCGCTCTAAAACATTCACACACTAACGTCTCATGTGGAAATAATAATAATAATAATAATGATAAGTATTAATAATGATGGTGCATGACAGAGATGCTTGCTGGACAGTGAAATGCAGCTTTTTGTTTAATTTAATTTGATGTTAAACTCTTGTATTTAAGTACAGCTGTTGAAATGAAGCTATGGTATAAAACATACTTTTTTAAATAAACACAACTTCATGAAAGGTAACGTGCAGAGAGAGCATGATACAGAACAGTGAAAGTAAAGGCAGAAGTGGAAAAAGGTCTGATCAGAGGGATTTCTGGGTCTAATTTCAATTCTTATATTCTTTAATAGAAGCCGACAAAATAATGTGGCTGGTTTTCAGTGTTCTGGAGGATGGAGCTCATAGTTTCTGCCTTAGATGCAGATGTGTTCAAAACGTTCATATCCGTCTTGATAGAAGTAATGTTTTAGTGTTTTTTTTTTTTTTGACCATGATTTAGTGTTTATTACTTTATTAATGAGGCAGTTGAACTCCATCAGCCTGCAGTCTTTCCTCAGGTCATCTTTGGGCTTGCACATCATCGTGTAACATTTTCCATCCGAGCCTTTCAGAGAGATTTTCTTCGGTTTCTGGAGTGACGCCAAAATTTCCACCTAAAGAAAAGGAGATGAGATTAGATCCCATGACCTTCTGCAGTACAACAGTAAGGGTGGTCCTGCGCGTGGTGATGTAAGCGCTCACGGTGTCGTCGAAGCCGGATAAGTAGACCCAGTGCCCGGGGAAGGCGTCGTGGCTGGCGTTGGCGCCGCCGGTGGAGGGCAGCGTGGGGATGAGGACCGACTGCAGCGGGATGAGGATCTCACTGAAACTCGACTCCTCCACCAAACGCTTCAGCATCTTAAAGTGCACGCTCATACTGAGAGTGGAGCTGTTCCCATCCACCTGACACACACACACACACACACACACACACACACACACACACACACACACACACACACACACACACACACACAAACATGACTATGGAAAGCCAATTGTCTCCAAAGTGCATAAAAAAACCAAGGCTTTTCCTGTTTATATACCTTTTTAGGTTAATCTAATCTGGTCATGATGACATTTAGTTCATCTTAATCCTGATTGATCCGTGATAGATCTTTAACACTACTGACTAATATTAGTGAAAAACACCAGGGGCTTAAACTCTAAAATGAACCGTAATGCAAATAACTCGCTGCTGCTCGTCTGTAACAGTGACTAACCAACAAACTACACTTTTATACGTGGAAAACATTTCAACTCAACCTTAAATACAGAGTGTTAATCATGTTAATATAATACTACAATTATGTTCAATAAAAGGCTGGTAATTATATGATCCCAACATACACTACTTATTATTTAAATGTAAGTACACCCCACCGGTTTGTTGCAGAGCTCCACCAGTTTGTCCGTCAGTCTGTTTGCGTCTCCGATAAATTTCCCAAAGGCGCCGTTCAGACTGACGGCCTTCTTCAAAATCTCCTTACATCTGTTCATCCGAGTTGGATATGACGACTGAGCAAGGAGAAGAAAAGGAAAACTGAAACTAACAACAATTACCTAAATTAAGATAAATAATAAATAAAATCAGGCCTGATTGAAAGATTGAAATTTCTGACCTTCGACACGGCGGTCATCATCCACATGGCCTGCTGAGGATAAGCGAGGAAGACTTTGGCGATGATGTCCATGAGCACGGCGAACACCTCGTCGTTGGAGTGACAGATCCGAGAGATGAGCTGCGAGAACGCCGTGAGGAACTGGTACGGAGACAGGTGCAGCGTGTGCTCGCTGATCACGGCGTTTATTTTACTCAAATCCGTCTTCATCTGAGCTCGATCCGAACGGCCCGCTGACACACACACACACACACACACACACACACACA
>JAAGKR010008734.1:12500-29840 GCA_011419295.1 Clarias macrocephalus | reverse complement strand
GATCGACAAGATCTCGCGACCCCCACTATCAAAAACAAGCAATAAACATAACAAGCTGTTCACAGTATTTTGACTACATTTACTATACATCAAAATAACTTTGTCTCACCTTTCAATGGGAAGGGTGTACTTGTTTTTGTCAGCATAAAAGCTTCGACAGTCGACAGTAGAGCAACTGAATCTATACTTCAGGAATTCCTCCTGATATTTCCGACGTTTGACGGGGTCTTGCTCTTATGCTTGGTCGATGTACATGGTTCCAATGACTCAGGCAAATTGTCCACAATTTCCTCAACATTTTCAGATTTGCGAATAGGGCTGTAGCTATCAAATATTTTATTAATCGAGTATTCTACCAAAAAGTTTAATCAAACAGCAATGTAAAAAAAAAATATATATATAAGAGAAGATTAATTAGTTTTCTTTTTAGAAAAATCTAAGCATTTGATAAAAAATAAACATTGTCATTATTCACAATATAAGGAATAGCTTAAAGTTGACTGAGATGAATTAAGTGCATTACAGCCATACAGTCTTATTTTAAAGCCTTTTCTCAGATGCAAAAACTAAAAAAAAAGTTTTTTCAAATGACTTTAAGTATCAAAAAAACTAAGGCACACATTAAAATAAATTATAATTTATTTTTATTGCCACCTCCCATTTTGCAGCCCGCAACAGAACTCTCCCTCAAATCAATACACAGCTAACTGTTTACGTCTCCTTCCGCTTTGTGGGTGACGTGAGCGTTTCTTCTTCGTCTGTGTTTACTGGCGGCTTGCATCCGGAAGCGCACTGTGTCACGCCAAACAAATAATTGCGCATAAACATAACGCAAGCTTTTAAAATTCATTAAAAGAAGCTTAGAGGCAGAAGATTTTGCCTCGATCATTTTTTGTAATCGAATGACTCGAGTTACTCGAGGAATCGTTTCAGCCCTATTTGCGAATAACAAATTGATCAATCTCAGCAGTTTCGGTTTTCACGTGCAGTTGTAGCAATAACGAGTGAGCCAGTCACTGCACAGTGATGTCATATCTTTGAGTCGCGAATTTATTTTTTTAAACACTCAATTTAAACACACACTCAATCAGTAATATCTTTACAAATCAGAAAATATTTATTTATAGCATTTACTTGTAATACTGAAAAGTGTGTATTATAATCACAAAAAAAGACAATTTTTTAATCCCTCTCGCGACCCCTTGAAATTGGCAACTGACTACATTCCTCTACAGAGATATTAACCCTCTCATTACACTCCTCTCACTTCAGGACAATTCCTTCTCAATTCTGCACAGAGCTGCAGCACAGCAACGCAGACGGTCTTTCCAGATGCCATGCCCTGTTCTCCTTGTCCCTCACTAGCTTAAAGCTGAGGGGGTGGTGTTAGGGGGGTTGGGGTGGTGCAGTGGCAGCTAGCATGTGCCTCTTACAGTATGACACCTCCATGCTCAGCTGGGAAAAGAGAGGACGGTCAGGCATGTCATTCACCCATATCTCCTGTTCCTACAAAGGATATGGAGATTTCCAGAACTCAGCAATGTAATCACCGAATGCACTTCCCAATGGCTTGACTCCAAGGTTTCCCGCTGCATCTGAGCACAAGCCCTAGCGGTGGCTCCAGAAGTGCCCCTTCTGTACCGGGCACTATCACCTCAACTGAAGTTCAATCTTATTGTTCATTAACTAAGACAGCTCCTGCAGAAAGTACTTTTGTTTGCATTTAACCTGTATGCTTTTTGTTTTTAAGCCAGTGTGAAAAAAGTAACTAAAGACTTTAAATTGTTTCACTGCATTTGTGCTTTCTGGCATCCTTAGTCCACCCCTGTGCCCACTTACAATGTATATGTATGTACATAATGTATGTATGTATGAATACAGTATATACAAAGTCAAAAAATGTATACACACTTAAACATAAAAAATATATGCACTCTTCTGATGATCATATATGATAGAATAATGAATAATGATTCAGAGGAAACATATGTAGTGATGAATAAGCCCCAGCCATCAAGCTATTACATTCCAGGGCCCCGTTTTGCAGACTGCATGACGCCAGCTCCTAAACTTTCATGGTCTTCTGAGACAATGCAGCCTCCCTGACATCAGGAAGCGGGAAACTTAACCAAGCCCGGAAAAGGGGGCCATGTGGTGCCTGGAGCTATAACAATCCAGGCGACCTCGAACTCCAACCATGTAAATTGGCAATCTGGTAAACAAAGAAGACAGTTTTACACCTCTGAGTGGGGAAAACACCCTTCCTAACTTAGCTCACTGATACTCTTGGTGACCTCCAAACACAGGTCTTTTCGTGAACAAAGGGAAACATGGCAGAGCGACTATTGCAGCTCATCTTTAAAGCGTGCCAATGGAGCAAACTTATATCTATGTCTAGTTACACAGCATATTTAATGTCTATATGTACTGTACCTCTGCTTATTCTACATACCTTAGAATGTGTAACCAGCAGTTATAAACCCCTTTTAACTACATAAAGGCATGAATGAGTGTGTGAGGTAGGGGATGTGTGGTATCTACCAAAAGCTTATCTTATTCAAAGAATGCTTATGTACACGAAATGTTAGTAACATGAACAGAGTTAGAAACTTAGAAACTTAATTCATAAAAGGTATTCAAGGTATTTCCAACTGAATGAGTACCACGTGATAGCCAAAAAACCCAGCCTAATATATGCATAACAGCAGGAAGCACGTGAGGCGGGGCTAATCCCGCAACCACATCTGATTGGATCAGTCACCAGTGGGACGGACCGACAGCAAAGGGTTAAAACGCCAAGGTCCGAGCACATAGGTACGTCATCCAACAACTGAACATCAACTACTCGATTGAAGCAAGCTCTCTCTGTGCTCATCCACCATCGGCTCTCGCCCAGCGTCTGACCGGCAAGCAAACTGCTCATCTGCTCTCTACATCTTCACGAAACCTCGTGCCAGAACTCCAAAGTACATAACGAAGGCTCCACCATCAGTAACCGAGCAACCAGCGCCTCAGGGAAGGGCCTCCCCGAGAGACGTGATCACAGCGCCAGAGCACCAACCTATCAGCAACGCCGTGATTCCCTAACACCAAACGCGAATCACCAAGGAATACCACAGCGCAAAGCAAGTAAACAAACAAAGCTTCATACCTTGCTGAAATTGGGGCTCATAACGAAACCGTAAGATGAAAGCCAAGGCTCTGCCCTTTTGACTTTCTCAGGTCTAGTGAACAGTAATAGGAAATTACGGAAACCTTCATCCTTTGAACTGTATTGTGTGTATGTGTGTGTGTGTATGTGTGTATGTTTAATAGCTTAGATTCATGTACTGATGTATAGTAAAATAAATTCTTGTTTCTTGATAAAGAACTGTTGTCCTGGCCATGTATTTTTAAGTTTAAACATTTGCCCAGATCTTAAGTTACCTTGCACATAATTGAGAAATACCAGATTTTGTATTATCATTAATGGCCATATGATAAGCAGAGTTGGTAAAGATACACTGAGTCGTAATAAACGCTGGACAGGTAGTTGACAAAGTGTACAATATAAATATTAATTCAGTTTAATAATTTTAACCTGAATCCCTAAAGATTCGATTTACCTCTGAACCAGAGCTGAAATCCTACACATAATACTACACATACTATAGTACATACTGTGCTATATTCATATATGCTGTACATACTACTGTATATACAAAAATACTCTACTGTAGATATGTATAAAACAAAACAAAAAGAAAAAAAAACTAAACTAAATAAAAACAAAGTGAAATAAAATGGAAATGGGTTAACTGTACATTTTGTGTGAACTGGAAACAGAATAGTAACTAACCAGTCCCAAGTGAGAGTATTGCTTGAGTCTGATATCAAGATGTTTTCTGTATTGACTAGGACCTGTTTTAAAAATATTTGTATTTGTTGTTAAACTCAATATTCATTCAGGCAGGTGATGTAACACCTGTGCCGCCTCAGTCCCGGGGGATAAGATCTGGCTCACCGGATTACTGAGCCGCCTCTTTGTCTCCCCCTAGTGTTTCTGCGTGGGTATATGTTTCACTTTTGCACTTAATCAAGTTCACCTGTGTCTTCCTCACGTGTCTCTATTTAAACCAGCCGATCCCTCAGTTCCCCGTCTGTTCACTGTGTGTTTTCTTGTCGTGTGTGGCCAGATAGGCCATAGTATTATCTCTCTATAGTATTATCTCAGGAGTGACCGAGGCTGTAGAGTTGGGTCGGAGTGAGTCCCCGATCGAGACTTTTATGTTCCAGAATCAAGTTCAAGTGAGCTGCACTTGTAATCCCTGAGTTTGTATTCCTGCGTCAGCCAGAGGGGCTGATCTTCACCAAGTGCGTTCTACAGCCGATTCTCTCGCCAGCAGCTCTAGCCCGGCACCTTTAAACTGTTGTTTGGTTTTGTTTTTTGATTCTGATATTTCAGTTCGTAAATACAGAGAGAGTACATGTCAAGCAGTGAACTGCGAAAGAAACAAAAAAAATAAACACCCAGACCTTCCAGGAACAGACCTTCCAGGACGCAGCAGGGATTCCCCTCCCAGATGATGACATGCAGCTGTGTGACTACCTCCGGGGACAGCAGCGCGAGATAGACAGCCTGGCACGGCTGTGAACGACCTCGCGTTTAGTGTCAGCCAGCTCATGTCAGCCCGATCTCCATCTCCCCCTCCTCAGCGGCGCTCTGCACCTTCACCACCGCACCCCACTCCGCCGGAGCGCTATGCTGGGAATCCGGAGGAGTGCAGGCGCTTCTTACTGGCATGCGAGTTGTTTCTGGCCGAATATCCAGATATGACCGATAACCAAAAGGTCAGCTTCATGACACAACATCTCACTGGTTCGGCCATGGATTGGGCCACAGCAGTTTGGAGTGCCGGAGGAGGGGTTACACGCAGCTACAGCAGGTTTGTCGAGGCCCTTCGCGCTGTTTTTGACCACCCGGATCAAAGTAAATTGGGGGAGCAACAGTTGTTGAAGTTGCGGCAAGGGAATGCCACTGTCGCTGACTACGCTGCAAAATTTTGAATCCTGGCCGCGGAAAGTGGATGGTGCGAGGCCAGCCTCCTCGCCAGGTTCCGTGACGGGCTACAGGCGGAGGTGCAACTCGAGCTCGTCTGTAGAGACACTGGCTTAGCTTTACAAGAAGTGGTAGATCTGGCTATCAAATTGGATCAGCACCTCCGCGGGCAGCGACGGCAGGTGGCATCACGGCAGTCGGGAAAGCGACCGGATGCTGGTCGTGCCGGCAGCCTCAATAATCCCCGACCTGAAAGGTGCGAAGGATCTCCCACGGAACCGATGGACATAAGCTCTTCCCATCTACCCCCACAGGAGAAGTTGAGAAGATTGAAAGCCGGCTTGTGCTTGTACTGCGGAGGGGAGAATCACCACGTTAACACCTGTCCACTGTTACATGTAACCCACCACATCCCGCCCCGCACGTCTCAACCATTTTGTTTAACAGCACAAATTTAATTTAATAATCATACTGTATCTGTTTGTCCTCTTATAGATTGGGGGTCGGCTGGCAACTTCGTCTCGTTTTCTGTGATTTCCTCGCTGCGAGCTCCTGTGTCGAAGCTTCCCTATCCGATCGCAGTAAGAGCTCTGGATGGTCGCAAATTAACACAGTCGCCCCTTGAATTAATGTCAGCGCCCCTACAGTTAACGTTTCCCAGTCATACCGAAGAGTTAAAATTTTTCATATTCCCTTGGTTAGATCAGTCCGTCGTGCTGGGCTTACCCTGGCTCAGCTGTCACAATTCCAATTTTGATTGGGCAACATCACGCATTATATCCTGGTCCCCGAGATGCGCTACATTATGTACACCATCGACATTGACGGTCCAAACCACTAGAATTGAGAGTCCAAGCGCCCAAGTAGTAGTCACAGTACCATCCGAGTATGCACAATTTCAGGATGTGTTTAGTGTTAGGGCAGCTGCACAGCTTCCCTCCCCACCGTCCGTGGGATTGCGCAATAGAGCTTTTGCCAGAGAAAACACCACCTAGCTCGCGTATTTACCCCTTGTCCGTGGAAGAAACACGGCCCATGGAGGAGTATGTGAGCGAGGCTCTTCAGCAAGGACTCATCAGCAGGTCCACGTCTCCCGCGTCGGCAGGTTTTTTTTTCATTGAGAAAAAAGGCGGGGGCTTACGTCCGTTCATTGATTACCATGGTCTTAATGCAGTGACAGTAAAATATAAGCACCCACTACCACTGGTTCCGGCAGCCATCGACCAGCTCCGCGGAGCTTCCATCTTTACTAAGCTCGACCTCCGCAGCGCATATAACCTCGTTCGTGTACGTAAAGGCAATGAGTGGAAGACTGCGTTTAGCATGACATCAGGTCATTACCAGTACAATGTAATGGCTTATGGATTGGTAAACGCACCTGCGGTGTTTCAGGGGTTTATGAATGATGTGTTTCAGGATATGTTTAACCGTTTTGTCATAGTGTATCTAGATGATATTCTGGTATACTCGCGGTCATATGCTGAGCATGTTCGGCCATTCTGCATTGCCTGAGTGAACACGGGCTCTATGTGAAGGCAGAGAAGTGCGACTTCCATAAGAACAAGGTTGCATTCCTTGGCTATCGCATAGGGCCACAGGGGGTTGCGATGGAACCATCCAAGGTCACGGCGGTGCAACAGTGGCCGGAACCTAGGTCAGTAAAGGCACTACAAAGCTTTCTTGGGTTTGCCAATTTCTATAGGCGATTCATTAGGGGCTTCAGTCAAGTGGCAGCACCGCTTACGTCTCTATTAAAAGGTAAGCCGAAACGCTTGAATGAGCTTTCCTCCAAAGCGCGTATGGCATTTCAACGCCTCAAAACGGCTTTCACTACCACCCCTATATTAAAACTACCTGACCCTGAGAAGCCCTTTGTAGTGGAGGTCGATGCGTCGGAGGTAGGGATAGGAGCGGTGTTGTAACAACGCCAAGGCGATCCAGGAAAACTTTACCCTTGCACTTTTTTCTCACAGAAACTAACACCAGCGGAACGCAATTGTGACATCGGTAATCGTGAATTGCTAGCAGTAAAAGCAGCATTAGAGAAGTGGCGGCACTGGCTGGAGGGAGCTAAACATCAATTCACCGTCCTCACTGACCATCGAAATCTAGAATATATCCAGCAAGCAAAAAGGCGAAACTCTCGTCAAGCCCGATGGGCGCTGTTCTTTACTTGATTCTATTTAAAAATTACATACCACCCCGGATCAAAGAATAAGAAACCCACACTAATCGAGCCGCAGGTCATCCTGGCATCACTCGCACTTTACAGCAATTTGAATGAAGGTTCTGGTGGCCAAGAATGCGAGAAACGGTCAGAACAGTAGTTTTTTTCTTGTGCGGTATGCGCGACAACTAAAAGTCCTCGTAGCCTACCAGCTGGTAAATTAATGCCTCTACCAACACCGGACAGACTGTGGTCACACATAGCCATGGATTTTGTAATGGATCTGCCGGTGTCAAAGGGATACACGATCATATTAGTAGTGGTCGACAGGTTTTCTAAGGGATGTCGATTCATTCCATTTAGTTCTCTCCCGTCAGTCCTCCAGGGTGGAGAAAGCTTGTTCGATACAGTGTTTCGTTGCTATGGTATCCCGGAGGATATTGTTTCAGATCGTGGTCCCCAATTTATCGCTAAAGTCTGGAAGGCTTTCTTCCAGAAATTGGGGACCACGATCTGAAACAATATCCTCCGGGATACCATAGCAACAAAACATGGGGTGGGATGCCACTCCCACCGAAGTACCCATGGTGGATCAGTGGTTTAAGAAAGCGGAAACAGTATCGGAGGAAGCACACACCAAGATCTCCCAAGCAGTTTGACGATTCAAAAAGTATGCCGATAGAGGGCGTGGGGAAAGCCCTTCGCTCCAGGTAGGTGATCGGGTATGGCTCTCGACACAGGATCTTCACCTCCATCTTCCTTGTCGTAAGCTAACTCCCAAATACATAGGTCCCTTCCCTATCATTTCACAAATCAATCCCACGTCTTTTAAATTACAGCTTCCCTGTCATATTCGCATTAATTCTGTCTTTCATGTGTCTCTTCTCAGGCCGGTGATTCGGGGGCCATTAGACAAAAGTATAGCACAACCTTTGCTCCCCGAGGCTGTGGAAATTGAGGGCACCCCCGCGTTTAGAGTCAAGAAGCTGCTAGACTCCCGAAGGAGAGGAGGCTCCCTCCAATATTTAATGGATTGGGAGGGGTATGGCCCAAAGGAGCGGAGCTGGGTTCCGGCCCGAGACATTCTTCATCAAGATCTCATCATGGAGTTTCACCAAACACGGCCAGATCGCCCGGTGCCGCAACCTCTGGGTCGTCCCACCCGCCGGCTATCCCATCAGGTCGGTGGGTCGCGACCCCCTTTGGTAACGCGGAGAGCTAGCCCTCACCTCCCTCGGGAAGCCGGTCCTGAAGGGGGGGGGGGTTACTGTAACACCTGTGCCGCCTCAGTCCCGGGGGATAAGATCTGGCTCACCGGATTACTGAGCCGCCTCTTTGTCTCCCCCTAGTGTGTCTGCGTGGGTATATGTTTCACTTTTGCATTTAATCAAGTTCACCTGTGTCTCCCTCATCTGTCTCTATTTAAACCAGCCGATCCCTCAGTTCCCCGTCTGTTCACTGTGTGTTTTTTGTCATGTGTGGCCAGATTGGCCATAGTATTATCTCTCTTCCTATCTCAGGAGTGACCGAGGCTGTAGAGTTGGGGTGGAGTGAGTCTCCAATCGAGACTTTTATGTTCCAGAATCAAGTTCAAGTGAGCTGCACTCATAATCCCTGAGTTTGTATTCCTGCGTCAGCCAGAGGGGCTGATCTTCACCAAATGCGTACTACAGCCAATTCTCTCGCCAGCAGCTCCAGCCCGGCAGCTTTAAACTGTTGTTTGGTTTTGTTTTTTGATTTTGATATTTCAGTTCGTAAATACAGAGAGAGTGCATGTCAAGCAGTGAACTGCGAAAGAAACAAAAAAATAAACACGCTTGAACTAAAACCTTGCATCTGCATCCGATCCTTGCTAGAGAATCATGACAGATGAGGCTCTCGGTTACTGATTGGAGAGTTGTGAGTTCCAACCCTGCCACCATTGGGCAACACAAATGGACCTGGGAGAAATCTCATATGTCTGTGACTTGTATAACCCATCCACTGCATACAACGCTGGTCCCAAGACTAGTAAGAAAGTGGGAGGGTTGTGAAATGAAGGGCATCAAGTGTAAAAATCAATGGCAGGTCTTGAAGATCAAAGGATCTGATGTGGCACACCATAGGATAAAAGGAACAAAGTCAAAGGGGGAAAAATCATGGATGAGATGAAAAAAAGAAAAACTTATTTAGTAGGCAAATTGTCCAATTAGTTGATTATTAGCATGTATCAAATTATAGGGTGCATTATGAAAATTGTGTTACATTTTTTTTTGTGTTTGCTTTTTGGGATTACTTTATTTTTATCAAATGATAAATATACAGGGGTTAGACATTGAAACTGAAACATTGGCCAATTTAGTGTTGGAGGATTCATGGCTAAATTTAGCCAGCCTGGTGGCCAATCGTCATTGATTGCACATTCCACCAGTAAGAGCAGAGTGTGAAGGATTAATTATTGTATCTTTGCATCTTCCACCAAAACTGTTCGTTGGGAGTTAGCAGAGAAAATCTTGGGCTGTGGACAATGTGAAACATTTATTGTCCACCTTCACTGTCTTTCCCACATCCAGGTGAGTCACGGTGTGGAGAAGCTCCAAAAAAACGTACCACCCAGACTGTTGCATGCCCAGAGTGAAGCATGGGAATGGATCAGTGATGGTTTCGGCTGCAATATCATGGCATCCCTAGGCCCAACACTTGTGCTAGATGGCAAGGACTACCGAACCATTCTGGAGGACCATGTACACTGAATGGTTCAAACATTGTATCCTAAAGGCAGTGCCATGTATCAGGAGGATAAAGCACAAATACACACAGCAAGACTGGTAACAGAGTGGTTTGATGAACATGATCTTCCATTGCCTGCACCGTCACCAGATCTAAATATTATTGAGCCAGTTTGGGGTGTTTTCCAGAAGCGAGTCAGGAAACGTTTTCCTCCACCAGCATCACCTAGTGACCTGGACACTATTCTGCAAGAAGAATGGCTCAAAATCTCTCTGTCCACTGTGCAGAACTTATGCTGATGCTGTATTGCCTGCAAAAGGAGGCCCTACACCATACTAATGAATTATTGTGGTCTAAAACCAAGCGTTTTAGTTTCATTGTCTAACCCCTGTATATACTCAAAGACTTCTAACACAACAGATTTACTCGCTATTATTTCAAGTTCCTTTTGGTGCAACATTATCTGATATGTTAAATATGAGTTGATTTTATAAAAATTAAAAAAAAAATTTTTTTTTTGGTATGCATCTGAAACTGTATCTAATGGCTATAGTGTTTTTTTTAAGTTACAGTATGTAATAGTTGTGTATGACTCTCAAGCAAGAAAGAAAAAGTTGTCATTAGATAAAAACATCTAAAATGCTTTGCACAGTTCTTCTAGTTGTCAAAGCTGTAGCAATATAAATATAGAAAAAAAAAAGATGAAGAGAAGTTCACAGTAGTTTACCCATTTTTATTGAATTACCCCAGGCATTTGCTGCAATCAAAGTAACATACTCATTATGACCCTAAATGGCAGCATGAGGACTGTTGCTGTTATCGACATAGGCTGCATAGGCTATAACACCACAGGCAGCCTGTGAAAGGAATTTGTCTGTCATTGCTAACTTCATACTGGCCCATAAGCACACACAATCTCATTTAACATGCCAGAACTCAAGACCTAGAGCTCCTTCTCTTG
Source organism: Clarias macrocephalus (assembly GCA_011419295.1). Classification (NCBI taxonomy): domain Eukaryota; kingdom Metazoa; phylum Chordata; class Actinopteri; order Siluriformes; family Clariidae; genus Clarias; species Clarias macrocephalus. Next base: position 18,965 of record JAAGKR010008734.1, on the reverse strand, counting down.
TTCTGCAAGGGGGCAAAAAAAAATAATAATAAAATAAAAACTAGCTATTAATTTACTCCACCCACTTTCCAATAGAAGAGGAGGTCAAGCATGGATTAAAAGGTGCTGATGTATCATTGCATCAAGCAGCATTACATTTTTTTTTTCCTGAAGCAGAACATTACTTTCAATTACCTCCTTGGCTTTTTAATTAAAGGCAAGGTCTGATAAATGATTGGACCCTCTAAATGATGGGAGGGCAATGAGACAAGGTGGCACTGACCCAAAATAAATATCTTTATTACAATTAGAGCAGCAATTCAATAAGCAATCTTTGAGGGTGGGGTCTGATCCCAGGGCAGTTATTGGGGCAGTCTCATCTACAGTGTTAGACCTATTTGATCATCATAGTGAGAAGCAAGCAATTCAGACATCACTCTTTCTATTGATGTCTGGGTGAAAAAGCAATTATACACATTTTTCAAAGGGTAAAAGTGCAATGGTCTGGTCAGCCAGCCTTCAAAGCGATAAGCAAGCAGCCAGGAAATTATTGCTGTTCTATTATCTCCCTTTTTTGTCTTTTTTTGAATCACTAAATTTCTCCTTGCTATTTTGACAAGCGATACAATTGCAGGAAAAGTAGAGTGAAATGGGACATTTTGAAGGCCATTTCTTTCTTTTCCTCCACATAACACCATAAATAACATTAAACAGGACATCTTGTCATCTTAATATAGGCAACACATGACATTTAGGCATTCAGTAAAAAAAATATTAATGTGAACCTGATTATTTTGTAGATGTATGGGCCAGTAATGGAAGGTTCTGCACAATATAATCCAAATATTGGTTCTAATCTCATTCTTTCATTCCTTTGCCCAGAGATCTCCAGCTTTATTTTCTCTACCTGTGTTATCCTTGTAATGTTTGATGTGTCAGTTTTATTTTATTCCTTTTCTTTCAGTCTCCTGAGTGTTGTGCTCAGATATCTGGATTTTAGATCTCTTTTTAAAATACAAATTTAGCCAAAAGCAAATTTACCACTTTGGATCAAGTTCTTAGCTATATCTAAGTGAAGAACAAAACTTTTAAAGATCAATAAATATTTTCTGTGAATGTGACAAAATCACAATGCATTTTTTTTATTACATTGTCATAAAAAAATAGTATAGGACTTTAAGAGTAGGCAAGTCATTACCATTACAAATAGATAGGGCATTTTTGTATTTATTGACATCTTTGGGGTCACCTGTGTGTGTGTGTGTGTGTGTGTGTGTGTGTGTGTGTGTGTGTGTGTGTGTGTGTGTGTGTGTGTGTGTGTGTGTGTGTGTGTGTGTGTGTGTGTGTGTGTGTGTCACCATCAAAAAGGTATATTATCCCTCACCAGGTTAATACTCCAGAGACTCATATGCTGTCGCCAGAGGCAGCCTGTCAATGCCATCAAGTAGGAATCATTTTGTGTGAAAGAAACTAAGTGTTATTTTTTTCTCCTTCTTCAGAGTAGACAGAGTAGAGGAGTTATAATGCATTAATAGCTTTAGCTACTCTGTAGGAAAAGTACTAGGAAATGACAGACAGTTTGTAATTCCGTGCATAACCAAACTGTACTAATAGGTTACTGGAAAGGTTTTTATTGCATTATTGTGTGCGGTTTCTTTTACACTTATTAACTGTACAAAGCTTTTAATGCCTGACTCTGCATTTAGTTATACAATTTCATATATGATTAATCGTTATTGTGAGATCAACATTATTAATAGGATATTTTATACAATAAGCAGTGGCTTCCTTAGCTTTTCATCCAAGGTTAAGTAACAAATGTCAAGCACTGTGGGCCTATGCTTCAGCTTGACTACACTGAGAGGTTTAAAAACTTCTCTATCTCTCTAATAAGGTGTGATTACTGAGTTACTGAGGTAATTAAAATCAGATATTAAGTCTCGCTTTAATCCTCTTGGCTGCTTGCTGCAGAAGTGAGTGTGTGTTTTGGTGTGTGTGCACCTTTTTCCTATTCTTGCAATGTAAGGAATTTCTGCAGTTTCTATATTAAAATACTTTGCCTAAACATTATACTTTTTATGTGTTTTACAGCTCTATACAGCAGCCCTTGAGTCATTCTGAAAAAAAAAAAAGTAATACTGACAGATTATAATGTAGCAGAGGCTCTTATTATACCAATCAGCCATAAAATTTAAACCACTGTCAGGTAATGTAAATAACATTTATTATCTTCAGTGAGACATGACTTTGGATAAAATGGGCAACAAGTGACCGGTCTGTTCATAAAATTCCTGTTAAAATGGGAAAAGTATGGCCAAGTATACACATCTGAACAACTTTGACCAGAATCAAATTGCATAGGCTATATGACTGGGTGAAAGCATCTCCAATACACCAGGTCCTTTTGGGTGTTTTGGGTGTGCAGTGTTCAGTACCTGCCAAAAAGGACCAGTGAACTGGTAATAGTGTCTTGGGCACCCATGGCTCACTGATGTGCTTTGATAGCAAACGCTAGTCCATCTGGTCTGATTCCATAGAAATACAAGTTTAGGACAAACTGCTGAATGTATAACAGATTGCTGTGTACAGGGATGCAGGGCTGTACATGAATTTAGAGTGCCCATGCTGAAACGTTTCCACTATGAAACAACTTTACAATGGACACAGGAGCACTAGAACTGATCCTTCATATTTTCTTTCTATATCATCTTTTCGAGCTTGTTGGTAGCTGTCCCTGGTGCTACTTGGGTCTAAGAGAGAGGGAAGCATGTGATTATGTAGATAATATACAGTAGTTAAAGACAACATATGAGAAAACAAACAATGTAAACAATAAATGAAACTGCTGGTCTAAATCTGCATTATGTATTGCACTGCTTCCAGACATTTGGCTCATTAGATAATTGCAAGAATGAGTGGGTGTACAGGTGTTTCTAATAAAGCATTCAGTGAGTGTTTATGCATTCATAAAACTTTGAATCAGCAAACAGTTAGAAGTTTCTTGCAATGTGCATTACAATGTATCAATACAATATAATGATGAAAACAGTTATTATATCTAGAAAACACACATGAAATAGTTCTGAAGATTTTAGAGCTTTGTAGTAATAAAGATTTCAAGTTGTTTTTATTTGATGGTGGAGTTGCAATGGCTATGACTAAATTACTCAGCAGGCCACCACTGTTATTCACACTCGTTTTGACGGCATGCTGATAAACATCAATTACAGTCTTCAAGCAATTTTGTCTAGTTATCTTACAAAGCAGTATTTACTGAAAAGCATGAGTGCTAAGTAATCACTGCACAGAGTATGATTTTTACGTTTCCAGGTAAATCCATTTAAAAGTGTGAAACAAACATGCCTATTTTAGAGAACATCTGCGGTGCTTTTTTATGCCATACACTAATTATCATATTCTAGATAATGTAGAAATGACTCATTTGTTCGTGGCTAGTTAGGAACAGCAGGCGGGCTGCAACTCAGTGACATTTGTATATGTCATTTGGAGTTTGAGGTTGAGCACAAATCTGCGCCAACATCCCTGAATTAGATTACTAGTTCATGCATGTTACATGGAAACATTTGTGGTCTGTCAGGTCAGTAAAGAAGGATGAGTTTCAGTGATTAGTTCATATTCAGCTGCCGGTTCATCTGGTTATTGTAGATGATTTATTTAATTATTTATTTGCCTTATTTAATACTGTTACACTTCTATCATAACACATTATCAAAAATGTCTGAAAAAATGATTCAGCAACTCTGAAGCCTTTAAAATTTTTGTGATTTTTGTTTTTGTACAAGGTCTTAAAATCTTGAAACTGTGTCAAAGTGTGAATCCTTTAACTGACAATCAATGGTCTACGACATAAACCAAATGCCAGTCTATTCATTTTTAATTACAAATTTGGATCTCAAAATATTCCCTCAAGATAAGACAAATATGGTTTTTAGTGTCTGTAAGAGGTTAACACAGAATATAAGTTAAAATAAAATTTGCTCTCTCTCTCTCTGAATGGTAACTCTAAGTGTTACACATGTGAGCAGATACACTATATTGCTAAATGTTTGTGGCTACATCACCTCAACATCACACCTATTTGTGGACTTAACTCATTAATAACTCATTCCAAAAATAGCACTATTTGGGAAGGTTTGGAAAGCAGTCTGGCAGTTCTAAATCATCCAATGGTTTGTCACTGGGGTAAAGGTCATGGTTCTGTGCAAGTGCCTTGAGTTCCTCCACTCCAATGTTTTCATGTACTGTAGATTGGTTGGTGGATGGGGCATTTTCACGCTGAAACAAGGTTTGGGCATCTTACAGTAGTTCCACGGAAGTGAAATTGCAAAGCTACAAAGACTTTCTAAACAACTGTGAAATTCCAACATTGTGGTAATGTTTTGTAGAAGACATAGATGGTTGTCATGATAAAGGGTTAAGAAACCTTTAACCATTTAGTATATTTTTTATTGTACTACATAGAGACAAACAGCTGAAGATGGGTACAATATTTTAAAATAAAAATACTACAAGCATTTTGATTTTATAAGGCTTTATTCTCTCATGATACTGTAATCTTTAATGTGAAAGAAAGTTAGGTAATGTAAAACAGTTTGGCCTGGTGGCCAGTTAATGTGAAACTTATAAATATTGTTATTTATGTTATTAGTATTGTAGCAGCTAGGATTATTCATGATAATTTGCCTGTATATATTCACAATTATCACACATTCAGGAACAGATGCAAGTGCAGGTAGACAGAGATTTATATAATTTAACATTCAATACAAAGACATAGGTCAAAACAAAGGTGAGGATGCTGTCGAGAGTCAGACGACCAGCAAACGGCATAGAATGGGACAAGATGACAAAACCAGATTATGATCAGATCTGTCAGGTGTCATTACTTTGGTCATCATGAACACAAGAGAATTTATAACATACATATCTTATAGGTTAGATACTTATAGGTACCCAGGCTATTTCGTTAGCACTGGAAGTCGAAGAACATCGCCATATTGAAGGGTGCTATTTTTACTGCAAGTGAAGTTTTGGCTAATATGTCAGTGTAAAAATCAAAAGGAATGTACGGTCATACTATCAACTGCTGGCATTATAAGAGTAGTGCTTTGAAAAAAAAGGCATTACATTTCACAAGTGAGTAAAACATTTGGAAATTTTTAATTACTGAAAATACACCGGTAGGCAATGGCAGTATATATTCACATTACAGACAATATGTATACATCATTTGATAAGGTGCTTTACTGCACTAAACACATGTTGTGTTTAAATCCCATGTTTGTGCTTTAGTATTTTTTCACATTCCTTGCCCACTGAAGACCTACTGTAACTGACACAGAACTCTTGCATTAAATTGTATTGCTAGAATCAGTTAATGTCTGTCAGTTGTTATTGTTTTAATATGGCTTTATGTCATTGACATATTGACAGTTATTAACTGGTGACAGTTCATGGTCATCCAAGGTTCACCCATGCCTGCAGTAACAAAAAGCTGAATGTCTGGTCTGATTCCAAGAAAAGCCAACGCAGGATAAATCTCTAATAAAAAAAAAAGGAAATGCTAGAAACAACTTTGCTTTTATAAACAACTTTATTGATCACCCAATACACAACAGCCCGACATACATGGGGCCTGGCAGGCAAAGAGCCAAAGACTGCCGACACTGCCACCAAACTCCCTAGATCTCAGTCTAATCGAGCATTCATGGGATGTACTGGATGAACAAGTGTGATCCACTGAGGCCGCATCTCACAACCCACATTAACCAAAGAATCTGCTGTCAATGTCTTGGTGCCAGATGCCACAGCATATCACCAGACGACTTGTGCAGTCATGTACTGAGGGGTTAGAGCTTCCCAAGCAGCACTGTGGAAACCTACACAAAGCTGGGCATAATGTTTTGGGTTGGAATGCTATGGCTTATCAACCTAAATCTATATAAAGTATCTGTGGTGACAAGTGAGGTGAGCTGTAGTCCATGGCAGCCAAGTGTGTATGACATTCTTTACTCTGGGAATGGGTTTAACAGTGATTCCTACTGTACATAGGCATGATGACAATATACTGGTTTAGACTTACATTTCTAGTTTTACATTTATTCTATTTAAATCTTTACCTACTTATTTGTATATCACTTTATCAGTCTATTTGCATGTATATTGTTCTGGAGCTTTTGCTTAAAGGCAAATGCTTGATTTAATTTTCTAAATGGGCCGCAAAGGCAATCAACTGCACTCTGCATTAAGCAGTTTTAGACTGTGCAAATTCAGCTGTCTTTTAAGATTATTACTTGTTATATAAGATGAGGCCAATAAAGTCTTGAGCAAAATGTGTAAGAAATTGCCGATTATATGATGAAACCCATCTAATGACAGACCTGTGACTGAAGAAAATTCCCTTTTTATGGAATATAATAAAAGTTGTACTTACATCATGAATTAATGTAGAATGTTGAACTTTTT
>JAAGKR010008734.1:0-7500 GCA_011419295.1 Clarias macrocephalus | reverse complement strand
ACACACACACACACACACACACACACACACACACACACACACACACACACACACATTTACATTTAGGCATTTGGCTTACGCTCTTATCCAGAGTGACTTACAAAAGGTTCTTTGAAGTTTATGTCACTGGATAGATACTTAAGTACACTGGGTTACTAGGTTACTAACTAAATTAAAGTCAAAACACAGTTGGGAAGAGTTTTTTTTTTTTTTTCGGTGGGTGGGTGATTAGTCAAAGTATTGAAGAAACAGATACTGTATGTCTTGAGTCGTTGTTTAAAGATTGTCAAAGACTCCGCTGCACAGACATAGAGGAAGTACATTCCACCAAACGACAAACACACACAGACAGGTAGGCCATTCAATCAGGGCTTGAGTCAATCCGTTCTCCATTATATATCTTTTTGTGTGTTACACTGTTCAAAAGTCTTAGGCACATGTAAATGCAATGCAATATAATTAAATAATTACTGAATTCACAAATAAAAACACCCTCCAAATAGCCTAAAATTATAACAAATGCCATACACTTTGCCTTTAAAATCACATAATTTCTTTCTGGCATATTTTTATAAGAATCTGGCTGGTAACTTGTCCTGGGTATCTTCCTTTCGCTAGCATGCAAACCGTCATAATTGAAAGAAAATAAATAAATATGACAACATTAACTATTCAGACAACTAAATTAGAAAACCAGGTGCATGTATATAGACATTATGTACCACGTCAGAGTGAAAGGTGATACAGATGCAGGTGCAGGCTTGACGTCATTAAACATTGTGAAGCAAAGAAAAAAAAAAAAAAACAGGAAAAGAACTATGACTTGCTACTCAGGAATAGTTTAATATTAGTACTAGCATCAGCTACTACTAAACCAAATAAAACAGAAGCAACAAAACAAAACCTATAAGTGCATAAATTAAATACATAAATGAATCATAAAACCAAATGTGTGTTTATTTCTTTTAAAAGAAACTAACATACACACTATTAACATGTTGATTTACCACGGTCTGTGTAAGGAAATAGTTTAAAGTGTGTGTGCACCACCTCGCTGAAGACAGTGTTCATATTGTTCACGCAGATTCTCAACCCAAATTCCTAGAAAAATGGTTGTGGCAGACTCCTGCAAAAGAAGACGATTTGCCCGCGTAATGCAGGCACAGTTCTTGGCAGATCTTCACAGATGAGCACACTCTCCTTTAACATTCCCCACAAGTAGGTATCAGTTATATTTAGTTATATCTTTTCATAGGACAACACTGCATAAATGACTCAGTGTAAAGTTTGTATAGCAGTGTAAATTTATTGTCCCCTCAAAATAACAAAAAATACAGCCAATAATAGCTGAGCCCCTGGCAACAAAAGTGAGCACACCCCTAAGTGAAAATGTGAAATGTCAGTATTTTGTGTGGCCACCATCATTTTCCAGCACAGCTTGAATTCTCTTGGCCATGGAGTTCACCAGAGCTTCACAGGTTGCCACTGGAATCCTTTTCCACTCCTCCATCACAACATAACGGAGGTGGTTAACATTTGACACCTTGTGCTCCTCCACCTTCCTTTTTAGAATGCCCCAGAGGTGTTCAATGGGGTTAAGGTCTGGAGACATGCTTGACCAGTCCATCACCTTTTACCTTCAACTTCTTTAGCAAGCCAGTGGTCATCTTGGAGGTGTGTTTGTGGTCATTATCATGCTGGAACACCTGCCCAGTTTCCGGAGGGAGGGATCATGCTCTGCTTCAGTATGTCACAGTACATGTTAGAATTCATGTTTCCCTCAATGAACTGTAGCTCCCCAATTCCAGCAGCACTCATGCAGCCCCAGATCATGACACTCCCACCGTTTGACGGTAGGCAAGACACACTTGTCTTTGTACTTATCACTCCCTCCAGGAAATACACGACAACGTAGTTGTTGTAACTGATGGATTTAATCTTTCTTTTGTTACTTCACTGTCAAATCCACCGTCAAACTATACAAATGAACAAAATACACATAAGCAAACATTTGTTGATATAAACAAACTCTAAACTAAATATATACAATAAAGAAAAATAAACATACCTCGCTGGCTGCACATAACCAAGAGGGAATGAGTACACTTACAAACATAAAACCTTATAAATATCCTTTTCTTGTCGTGACCAAACTTTACTTGAGAACACATTCTTCTTCTTCTTAACTTGTTTATCCGTTTCACGTGGTTCTTAGCAGCGTCATAACAAAGAAAAAGTCTGGGTGCAACATAGCACAGCGGAACGAAAAAATAGTTCCTACTAGTTAAAAATACAACAAATATTCAAAAACCAGAACAAAATAAAACAAAAACAATATATATAAATTAAATATTTCAAATAATGACATAAATAATGTTTATGGCAGCTAAAGTACTCCTCACCTGGTTGCCGCCACACACGCTTGATACCATCTGAACCAAATAGATTTATCTTGGTCTCATCAGACTACAGGACATGGTTCCAGTAATCCTGGTCCTTTGTTTGTATGTCTGCAGCAAATTGTTTGCAAGCTTTCTTGTGCATCAGCTTTAAAAGAGGCTTCCTTCTAGGACGACAACCATGCAGAGCAATTTGATGCAGTGTGCGGCGTACGGTCTGAGCACTGACAGGTTGACCTCCCATCCCTTCAATCTCTGCAGCAATGTGGGAAGCACTCATCCGTCTGTTTTCCAAAGCCAATCTGTGGATCTGACGCTGAGAACGTGCACTCAGCCTCTTTGGCCGACCATGGCGAGGCCTGTTCTGAGAAGAACCTGTCCTCTTAAAGCGCTGGATGGTCTTGGCCACTGTGCTGCTGCATAGTTGCAGAGTGCTGGTCATCTTCTTATAGCCTAGGCCATCTTTATGTAAAGCAACAATTCGTTTTTTCAAGTCTTCTGAGTGTTGTTTGCCATGAGGGGCTATGTTGAAGTTTCAGTGGCCAGGCTGAGAGAGTGGAAGAGCTTTTATAAAAAATTCAACTCACCTCCTATCTGGTGACACAAAGACAGTGTAACACTAATGAGTCACATGACAGAGAGGAAAGAAAATGGCTAATTGTGCTCAATTTGTAAATTTTCACTTAGGGGTGTACTCACTTTTGTTGCCAGGGGTTCAGCTATTATTGGCTGTATTTTTAGGGGAAAATAAATCTACACTGCTATACAAACTTTACACTGACTACTTTTCATTGTGTCAAAGAGTCATTTATGCAGTGTTGTCCTACGAAAAGATATAACTAAATATTGCAGAGATGTGAGGGGTGTGCTCACTTTTGTGACATACTGTATATTAGAATAGCACCAAACAAAAGTTTCAGCATTGTCTTCAAATCAGCCATCTTCAACCAGGGCTCATTAATCATGGAACATCTTTTTCATCTAATCATCTGCACTTAGAGCTCCTCTTTAGTCCACTGTCACATTGTTTTCATTTGTTTAGGTGTTAATCCTGGTTTATATAAAATTCAGTTGAATTCTTATAGTTCTGTCACAACGACTGAATTATTTTTCTGCGCATTTATTGTCTTGACACTTTGATGTCTTCCTTGGTGTATACATTTCTTTTTCTTTTTTTTTATTTCCTAATTTGCTTATTCTTGCACCAAATAAAAACATGGCTGATTGAGAACAGTCACAAACTTTTGCCACACCATATGTTGGATTTCCCTCTTGAAAGAGTTTTATAATCCTTTCCATTGTTCCATTTGACAACACTTTTGTTTAGGGCATGTTTCCTTTCAATTAGCCAACTCCAACAGCTTGTTAATGTCTGAAAAGTACTTTTAACTGCAGAATAATTAGCATTTTACACTTGTGCCAGCTTTGTTTTAGAAATAAAAAATTACAAGGTGATTCCATGTTTTTTTTTCTAAACATCTCTCTCTCTCTCTCTCTCTCTCTCTACATACATACATACATACATACATACATACATACTCTCTCTCTCTCTCTCTCTCTATATATATATATATATATATATATATATATTTTTTTTTTTTTTTTTCTTTTTTCTTTTTTTTTTCTGAGGCATGTTTTATTGATATATTTGAAATACTTAATTTGCTATGAATGAAAAAATCTGGAGGAATATCCTCTTAGTGTTCATTTCATTTTTTCCAGATTGTGTAAAAGTTTCTGGAATTCTGATAACGAGTTAAAGCCGTCCACCATGTGACTCAGCTCATTGGTTCTCTGATGCTTTCCAGGTCGAAACAAACAGACTGACAGTTAGACAGCCCAACGGACAGCCCCACAGACCATGAGCTACACTCCTTTCTGTGTTTTATAGCACAGGGGGAAGCCCAAGATCCATCAGCACAGATTAGTCACCAGCCGGTGCCCATTACGGTGGGCCCGCCCCTTCGCATACCTAGTGAGCTCCGGAGTGAGCGAGAAGCGACAGGAGATTTAGGCGCATGCCACATTGCTCAGCTCTGAGGTCACACTCACTGCTTTCACTCCAAGTAAGACCTCAGCCTCGCTAAGGACTTAACCCAAGGTCCATTCGAGTTGCCCCATGCCTGCATTCTCTACCAGTGTAACGGGTTTAATGCACAGGCAGCACCACAAACATGGACACAAGGTGAGGTCTTACAGAAAATAGGTAATTTTATTTAGAAAAAGCGGGGAAGGAAAACGGTCAAGAGGAGGGAGGAAGGGGAAAAGGAATGGAAAGGTCTATGGGCAGTGCTCCACTGTGATGCGGGCACAGGCTGGTGAACGATGGCGGCAGACAGAGTGGCAGAGTGTGGCCATGTGGGCAGCAGCTCCTGCAAAGCAGCAACTTCTTCCTTGACTGGCCTTGATCGGCTGAACCAGCTCCTCCTATCTCTCATCGTTGCAGTGTCAGACACACTCCTTGCCTGGGCAGCATTCCAAGCTGGGACTGGAAGCCTTGTCGTGGAACACACAGCAGCCTTTACTTTACGGGTTACGAGATTCGACTTTGTTTGCTTGAGAGTTCCCAGCAGTGAGCTTGCAGCTGTCCTTGTGGCGGCATTCCACAAGACATCATTCCTCTCACGCCTTTGAAGTCTCAGGCGCATAGCAATGTCCCTCTCGCATGCCACTCCTCGCACTTTTCATGTCCGTTGCATGACTCAGCTCATTGGTCCAAACAAACGGACCAACAGATGAACAAACCCTGAGCTACACTCTCCGTTGTGTTTTATAGTGTGGAGAGAATCCTGAGATCCATCAGCCAGATTAGTCACTATCCGGTGCCCATTCACACACATTCAGAAGGGAAGACCGACTACCTAGTGAGCTCCTCAGTAAGCGAGGAGTGATAGGAGATTTAGCCGCACACCAGACTATTGAAAAACATTGGAATATGCCATTTCATTAGTGTACATCATGCGCTACATGCCACAGAGGAGTAACAAAGTACTAAATATGTGTTTTTATGTTCCCTTGCTTTTTCTTCAATGGGGTCTTTCTTCCCTGACCCCAGATTTTGCTGTGCATAGAACACATATTAGCATTTGAATCTATCATGTCATCTTCCAAACATTTAAAAAAATATGCTCACAATAGTAGGGTAATATGATAGAAAAGTTTGAAATGGATCATACACTGGATACCAGTACCACAGATACTAGTACAATCATGAACTAGCTAAAGTTTACAGCCAATTATGAGCAATTTATACAGCATTTTACAAATGCTAGTTTCCATTTAACTTAATTTTTGACACCCAATCTTAGTCAAAATAATATCTATAGTCAGAAAATTGCAATAAATTCTGCTTAAGTATCATCATTTAGACATAAGACACAGTGGTGAAACCAACCCCACACCAAGATAAATCACTTTAAAATATCAGTTTATTTACTGTGTGTGCCATATGTTTAAAATCAAAAAGTGGCCAAATGGTTGTGGACATCAGACCATAAACTCATAAGTGCTTGTTGAACATTCCATATAGATTTATCCTTTGCTGTTATGGTGAAATGCTTTTGACAATGCTTTATTCTAGATATATGATAGTGGCTGTGGGGATTTGCACATTCATCCACAGAAGCATTCTGAGGTCAGCCACTCATAAAGGAAGAAGAGGCCTGAAGCACAGTTGGCATTCCACGATATCTCAAAGGTGTTCAGTGGGGTTGAGATCAGGGCTCAAAGCACAACACTTGAGTTCTTCTACTCTAACCTGGGCAAACCATATCTTCACAAAGCTCGCTTTATGTACAGGGGTATTGTCATACTGGAACATGTTTGTACCTCTTAGTTCCAGTGAAGCAGAACTTTAATGCTAGGGCATCCCAAGTCATTATATACAATTGTGTGCTTTTTACTTTCTGTCAATAGTTTGGGGAAGAACAACATATAGAGTTGATACATGTAATGTATGTTAGAATACTGAAAGAGTTTGTAATGTAAAAGCTGACTGATTAAACAAGAAACCTTAAACCTACTTAAGCCACCAAATGATCTAGAACTGCTTGAGTTTGAGAACCCTGCTAAGAAAATGATGCACATTTGAATTTGTTCAATTTCAGCTTGGCTTTTTTGTCATTAAATTTGTGGAATGAATTGTTGGCCTGAGGGTTTTTCACACCTGCTGTATACTGACAGCATTCTGTTATAGACATGCATAAAGATAATTAGAAAGCAGGCTTTTACACAACAGGGTAATAAATAACTGCCGATAAAGCATATGCTGAGTGCCGTATCCAGACAATTCACATAAATTATGTGGATTATTAGATTATTAACTATTGAGCATATTTTTAGCTCTTGTCCCTCCCCTTACCACAATCCAAACTGGAGCTTTCTAAATCAGGCTGTAAAGCTTGCTGGAGAGGCTTAACACCAGCTCTACACCAACTACGTTTTTTATGGGCTAATCCTGTACAAGAATTATGGACCCCATATGGCCCTGCTGCAGACCACTATCACTCTGTGTTTGCGTGTCACTCTGTAGAATGATACACAAGTTGCAGCAAAAGAAAAAAGAATTTGGGCTGTTTGTGATACAGAGGTGGGCTGTCTGAACATGCATTGATGTTAGTTGTGTGTTTTGTTAAAGTGGAGAGAGATTGTGATATCTGCAAATAGTTGGTACAAAGAGGTCCTTAGCCTGCTGGAAAAAAGCAACAAAAAATAGACAGAGAAAGATGCTGATGTGTGTCAGTATGACTGCAGTTCATGTGCTGTCTTTCCCATACAGTTGATGGATGTGTATGATTAAGGTTGCAAAGTCCTCACTGATGATGATGATGATGATTACTGCTCTGAAGCGAAGATTAACCTAGCATCATGGCACTATTAAAACTGTCAGTCACACACACAAACCCGCACACACACACACACACACACACACACACACACACACACACACACACACACACACACACACACACGAATCATTTCATAGATGGCTTATGCACAACACTGCTCCATCACACTAATGTAGCTGTTCTTAGAGCTATATCCCCACTTTTTTTAAACTATTCACAAGTGAAGGAAGAAACACACACTCACACACACACAC
>JAAGKR010008733.1:9006-29840 GCA_011419295.1 Clarias macrocephalus | reverse complement strand
ACCATGGCAGCCATAGAACGGCCCACAGCACGGGCCGTCTGCTTGGTTGCACGGAGAGACAGGTCTGTGGCTCGGCGCAGCTCTGCAAACGCCCTGTCATCAATAACCCCGCCGGTGCTCAGGTCCTTCAGCAGGTCAGCCTGGTAGGCCTGCGAAACCGCCATGGTGTGCAGTGAAGTGCCAGCCTGACCTGCTGCCTGAAAAGCAATCCCCACCAAAGCAGATGTCAATCTACACGGCTTGGAGGGGAGAGTAGGCTTTTTCAGGGAGGATGATGTCCCAGGAGAGAGATAGCCCCCAAGCGTCTCTTCTATCTGGGGCATCATCATATAACCGCGTGCTTTCGCATCAACGATATTCGAATAAGTCAAAGTCGATGGCACAAAAACACGCGATGAATACGGCTTGCTCCATGAAAAAGTTAATTCATCATGGTGGTCACCAAAGAAGGGGAGAAAGAGACGTTGAGGCTCCTCCCCCCGACCACCCGACAGAAACCTGTCGTCCAATCTCGAACACTTGGGGGAATCTTGCTTCTGCGGCCAGTCGATAGGCAATCGCTCGACCAGACGCGTTATAACCTCTAATAATTCCTCATAAGCTCTGTCAGCACTGGAGGAGTGTTGTGAGAAGGCTACTTCCATGGAAGCGAGAGAGGAGGATTCTTCTGCTCTTTCACAAGAAGCGCCCGAGTGAGCTTGCGAAGCGGAAGCTAAAACTTCCTGATCCGGAGAGAGCGAGAGAGAAATTGGAAATTCCGTCTCATGCGCATCTGCTAGATCAGCACGCGAGCCCCAGGAATGCGCCGCGGCTCGCGGTTTCTCTTTAATTTTGTGGATTAAAAATTCATCACCTCAAGGCAACTGAAGTCTTAGACATGAAAGAAAATGGAGTAACTGTGTTTTTTTTCTACTGTAAAGGCATATATGAAGGCACATATTACCTTAAGACAGCATAGAGAGAGTCAGACAGCATGAATCCTTATTGGCTTTTTTGGACTTAAAATTATAAATAGTCTTGAAAAGTGTGGCTTGTCCGCCCTCCCATTTATGGCGAAGAGCCTCAAGAGGTGAAAATACTTTTACCATACAATTTTTTATTAATCAATCAACCTATTTATTTATTTATTTTATTGTTGTCCTGCCTTACTTGAGAAAGTGAAGTAAATCCCTTCCCAGGAGATGCAATATTTTCAACTACTGAGTTTTTGTTTCTTTTGACATGAAGTCACAGCATAAACAACCCGATAAAGGTAAGAACAAGATTGATGTTCTACTGCTGTTCTTTTAGATGAAGAGTTTAGAAGACATGGTGTAACATTCTAGCAGATGTTAGGATTACACTGATAAAACAGTACAGAAATTCTACATCTTTCTCAAAACACAAATAACCAACTTTGTTCGCAATATGTAAGTATTTAACAAAACATATCATATTGGACAAAGTCCTTTTATGCTACAATCAGTGGTGGTTCTACGTGGCAGCAACTGGTCCTCCACAACTTCACAAAGAGTAGCTCTTACTTCAGCTTGAGATACCACAACCCCCGCAATGTAATCTCGAAGCATGTCTTACAACCTGCTGGGGGCAGGTTGTTTGTTTTTGTGTGTGTGTGTGTGTGTGTGTGTGTGTATATATATGTATTCCATGTGTGCAGGTCAGTCCATTCCTGATTCCAATCCAGGACTTGCAAGTCTCCCGTGTCTCTCCACCAGCTTGTGTGATTGTCTCCGCGCCGATGATGTCGTCATTGGTCGACAGTATTTAACCACTCCAGAAGCCAGTGCTGGGGTGGCTTTTGACTACTCAGGATATTCTTCGTCTGTTGTGTTGCTGTCTCTGATGGTTGATTTTGGTTCAATTTATTTGGTCTACTGGTCTGCCCTTGGGGCTTAGTAATCTTGGGAAACTTGTAAATGTAAATGTCTAACTCTGTATAAGGTGTTAGTGTTTAATGTATATATTTCTTTTTTCTCACCGGTTGTAGGGGTGTGGCTGCCATTTTGTTTTGTTGTGTGTGGGAGTGTTTTTTCTTCACTGTTTATGGATAGCGAGTTAGGGCAGCAAATTGTTTTATTTCTGTTTTCCTTTGCAGGGAAGTTAGAGCTTTTTCTTTTTTCTAGAGTTTTTCTGTTTGTTGTTTTGGCCTTGGCCCACCCTGAAGTTACACCGGTTACCTTGTAAATATTGCTTCCTTCAAATATAATTTACACTCTACTACGTGTGCATCTTTCTTGAGTTCCTTAAGTTCCTCTCTTCCCCAGCTTACAATTACTCAAAATTAATATCGCTGTGCGGCCCCACCCTAGACTGGGTCGTAACACATGTCACTTTTGCAGTACTGTTTGTATTCAAATCCTTGAATAAATTTTTGTTGCATTGTATGTATCTAGACATTATTTGTAAATATTTCAGACATAAATATTACAGTATACAGTACAGAACAAGTTTGTTTCCTGAAGATCTTCACTTGTGCCTCTCCAGTTTACCAATGTGAAGAAAAAGTACTAGACTCACCAAAACTGTTTCCAATCCTTGATTCCCCAAATATCCCAATAATTGTCACACGACTCAAACAAGTAGAACTGTTTCTCTCAAGGTCTAACTCATCTGGTCTTTCCAAGAAGACTTTGAGGTCATCACCACATTTGTCTCTCAGTAGGCAGATGAGAGCATTTGAATATTTGTACAGTGAAGTTGAAAAGACACTTTAAAGGTCAGAGCCAGTGATCATCAAGGATATGCCTCACACTCGTATGGACAAAAAACATCTGTATAATATATGTAATTGAAGATGGATATAAAGTACATGGAAGGACACACACACACACACACACACACACACACACACACACACACATGGTAGATACATCAACAAAATTATTAATTGGCAATGCAGACCCACATGCATTCAGATTTTTTCATTATTACAATTCATAATTCTACAGCTTTGCATGGTGCCTGTGAGTTTGCTGGACATGTTTTTATTTATTTTTTTGGATTACAATAAAATCTGATTTAAGAGAATGTGTAATTTAATGTTCAAAAGTGTATTCTACTGGAAACACCAGACCCCTCTGCTTCACCACGACTTGAAAGCATCAGAACCCCTTAAAAAAAAAAAGTCATCACTTGGATGTAACTAAGCAAATAGGTCGGAGCCTTCCATTGGAGAATTACTGCAGTGATTTATGTTTCAGCTGTCAACAAGGAACATAACCCAAAACAATGGTGTGTGTAGTTTCTAATTTCCTAAACAACCTTGTCAAAAGACATCACTTGTGGTCATAAATTAATCTTAATCAAGATATTAAGGAGTTAATTGGACTTTTTTGTGGGGCCATTCTAGAGGGTGCAAACCAGCCTATTCAAAAGTAAATGATAAGCAGGAAAAAGTTGATTGTGGACAAAGAAATGTTATAGTGATTATTTCTCAAAATTAAGCTTTTAAAATACTAACCAAAAAATTGTTTTTGGAGTTTCATTTAATATAAAAGATTTAAGGAGAAAATTTTAAAATGCAAAGAAAACTTTCAGGGTATTTTGTAACCCAGTGGGACGAGACACAGAAATGAACAAAATATAGAGAGTGATATGGATGAATGGGATTGAAAGGGAAATACTGATATCCAGCCTTAACTGCTAATGAAACAACAGTAGAGGCAGATGAAGGAAAGCAGAACTATTATGCAGAAACATTTGTAAAAATCCACAACTGAAACTACATTTGTGAAAGACAGCAAAAGGAAGGTTACAAGAGCAGAGGATGAAGAACTATTGCAGTGTGATGAAGACATTAATGATCTGCTAAATATTACATTCCGTTCTATCAGAACTGAATTGAGCTCTCATGGAAACCGACATGTCATCATCAGGCCAGGACAAGATTTGTTAAACAATGATAAGTCACCTTAGTGAAGTATTCAAGGACACATTACAGGAGCTCTCCAACAAAATATGGGAGACGGAGAAACTGCCACAATGCTGAAAAAAGCCTGCATCATACTAATATGCAAACCAGGAAAGGACCGTACAGTACAAATCCAAACAATTATAGACCAATAGGTTTAACATCCAATGTCAACTAAATAATAGGGAATAACACATTATACAGAGAAACAGAGCTGTAATCAGGCCTTAAATGTTGGGCCTGACAGAATTCGCCCCGAGCCCGACAAGTACATTTCGATTGACAGATTTTTAAAAGCCCAAACCCGAAAACAAAGCATCGCTATGACACAACATCAGAAGGACTTATTATAGATCTTATTTACTATATGAAATATTATGTAATCATCGTTATGCTTAAAGCATGAAATAAAAAGCACAAATCAGCAAAGGAAGTGTAGTGGCTGACTTTTTTTATACTGAAAATGCATATATAATGTTTAGTGCAGGATTATTAATTAAGCTGTGCAAATTGGGTATAAATGGCTGAAAGCATCAGTGGATTAGGGACTTTCTATTGGAAAGAACGACCCAAATCAAAATAGGAAAGGGCACCTCAAAGCAGCAGAGAGTCTACAAGTAGCATGTCTATACAATTAGAAGAAAACTGAACAAGAGAAAGAAAAAAAACACACAGCAAAGTCCTTTATCCCAAATTGGAGTCAAAGAGAATCTTGAAGGACACAATGGCTTTTAGCTCATTTAAGGAAGGAAAATTTGAGATAATAGGCATGTTAAGTAATATGTACATGTAAACTTTAGACACATATAGTGCAGAAAAAATGTAGGATTGTAGTCAAAACTGAATAATAGAAGGGTAGTTGTGAAATGGATGCTTAGTGGATTCTTGGTCTTGGGTCCCCCCCCTCCCGCCCCATTTATGTTGAAGAGCCTCAGGAGGTGAAAATACTTTTATTATAACATTTTAATCAATCAATCAATCAATCAATTAATTTATGTATAAATTAATTTATTAATTTCACTGTTATCCTGCCTTGCATGAGAAACTGAGTTTTTTTTTTACTTGAAGTCACAGCATATACGTCACAACCTGGTGTAGGTAAGAACAATCTTGATGTTCGACTATCGTTCTTTTAAACAAGGAGTAACATTCTAGCAGATGTTAGGATTACGCGGATCAAATGTTACAGGAAATCTACATCTTTCTCAAAACATAAATAACCAACTTTGTTTCCAATATGTAAGTATTTAAGAAAACATGTTGGACAAAGTCTTTTATGCTACAATCAGTGGTGGATCTACATGGCTTACCTTAGCTTGAGATTTTACAGCACCCGCAATGTGTGTTTTCAAAATCCCAAGAATTGTCACACAACTCAATCAAGAGGAAATGTGTCTCTCAGGATCTAGCTCATCTATTCTTTTCAAGAACACTTTAAGGTCATCACCACATTTGTCTTTCAGCAGGCAGATGAGCTCATTTGAATACTTGTACAGTGAAGTGGAAAAATCACTTTAAAGGTCAGGGCCAGTGACCATCAAGGATATGCCTCACAACTGTATGGACAAAAAAATCTGGATAATATATGTAATTGAAGATGGCCATAAAGTACAAGGACACACACACATGGTGGATACATCAACAAAATTGGTCATTGGTATGGGTGCCTAAGGAATAATTTGCTTGTGTTCTTATTGCTTTTCTGCGACCTTGGCCTGTATTTACAGTACTAAGCGTCTCAAAGTAGGAAATAGCTCCTAAATTACCCAAAATTTTCAGTCCTACTTTCAGGAGTAGGAGTATGTGCTATTTATCAAGATTCTAAAAAAATTACTTCCCGTTAGTTATCAATAAATTATGTTAAAACAAATATAAATAACTAATTCTTGGCAAAAGCTGCTGATGTCGGGCTGTAAATGGGTTCAAGCTTTTAAAAAGCTGTCAATCAAAATGTACCTTACACGCTTTTCTTGGCGCAGTTCTACTCCTCGCTGAAAAAAGAGTGTAGGCCCTGGTACTGTATTTAGTAAGCATCTCAGAATCACTCCTAGGAATCAGGCTCAAAGTTCATTTAGTACTGAAAATTTTCCTACCTCAGACTAGTAGGTAAAAGTTGTTTATGAAGCTTCTTACTCTGTCCTTCAGTGAGGAGTATGACTTTGCCGAGGAAAGCATGTGATATCACTTTTTATTATATCTGTTCCAAGGACAGTCCTTTATTATTTCAGACATTGTCAGCTGTGTCATTGTTTCAAAGCTGTTATATCCCCTAACAAGAATTACCCCATTATACGCCAATCACACATGAACCACACCCACACACAATTCACTGTGAAAAAATGGAAAGAAGGGGCAACCAGCATTAACACACAAAAAAAGGGAAACCACCACCTATCAGGCCACACTACCACCACCTTTAGCTTACAGCTAAGGAAATAAAACACAATAAACACTAATGTGTAGCACAAAAGGCCAAAATAGGAGCAAGAGAGCGATAGAGCGAAAGTGAGGTCTACTCAGACAAATAGAAGAACAAAGTGCATGCAAAGCAGCAATATGGCAAAGCACCAATCCAGAAAAACAATAATATGGCAAAGCACCAATATGGCAAAGCAGCAGCGGTCATGCAAAGCAGCAGCATTCATGCATGAGTCCACAATGCTCACTCCGACCTGTAGTCCCTGTTCAAAAATGTTGGATGAACAAACACTAGCAATACCTTTTTGATCAGGAACTTGCAACAAAAGTAAAGCAATGTTGTTCAAAACTGAACCCAAAAGCGTCTGGGTGGAAACTAAGATAAAAACAATAGTTGGGTCTGCAGAAAAAGGCATGTGCAGTACATGAAGGAGAGGTGATAGGAAGAGATTTCAGTACTGAAGAGTCCAAGAGGAAACGGATATGAAATCGGATATCAGCTGCGCAAAAAAAAAAAAAAAAGTGCTCTATGCAAAAGGGAGCTGATAGAAAAAGACTTTACTATTGAAAAGTCCAGAGAGTCTCATCACCCGATGAGGATGGGTTCCCTGTTGAGGCTGATTCCTTCTAAGGTTTCTGCCTATTTCCATCTCAAGGAGGGATTTCCTTGCCACCGTTGCCCTTGGCTTGCTCATCTGGGACAATCTGATCATATATACAACATTAAAAACATAACTACCTTGCAAAGTACTCATCACAGTGCAAAATGCAGTCTTACACAAATTGACCCAACCCAAGTGTATTTGTATAGCACTGTAACAAGTGCACCAAAGTGCTTCAGATGAATAACACAATAATATAAAGGACACAAATAAAACAATAAAAATCAAACCACACACATCTCACTGCCACCAAGTGCCATATTTTCCTAAGCAGAAAACTTTGTATAATGATCAATGAAAATGTCTACATAATCACCATGCCTAACATTACAGTTTAATTTTACCAATTGAGTGTTTCATTTTTATTATTATTATTATTATTATTATTATTATTATTATTATTATTATTATTATTATTATTTAAACATTAATATTGTTTCTTGAATATTAATTTCCTTGCTTTAAGTGTTCTTCGTCTTCTTCATCTTCTTAAATGAATACATTTCAAGCAAAGTTATGTTTGTCTCCTTTTTTTTGTAAACCAAAAACAAAATATCGCAATTGTGACTTAAAACCACCATTTTTGGCAGATTTTTTTGCAAAAGATTTTTGCAAAGTGGAAAAAGTTAGTTTGGAACCTTGTCATTAAAACTGTCCTGATACCTATAACAATACAAATTTTGACAAGGAAAAAAATAATTAAGAGATAGAAATATTTTGTGAAGAATAAACAGAAAATGTATTACTGAATCTTTTCTTTCTTTACTTTTCTTCTCATTCCTTACAAAAAAAAAATCCAAAACACTATTATTGATAGCATATGTCTCCATGTTGCTCTTAATACATTTAGAAATTTTAATAATCTTCAAAATTTTCTACGGTTATCATTCATTGTATGTATTTTTGCATTACTTATATGTTTTACACGCCTTTTTGCACGTCACCTTTCTTCAGCCATGTACGTACGCAAACATTGGCTAGTGTGTGTCAATCCCTCAGCACCACTGCAACAGCCAAGAGACAGAGCAGCAGCTTACCTGTCAGTGGGTGGCACATGGCTCCTGAATAGCGTCCAATATAGCCAAAGGCAAATGAAATTCACAGATGATTTACAAAGAAAATAAGTCTTCGTCTTAGCCAGGATCCGTTTGAATCAAAATGCAAGACCTGCAAAACTGGCACTTACGTTTCAATATCAAATAAATGTGCAAGCGACCTAGTAGCTGACATAACCTTAACATAACCATAATTAACTGACTATTTTGTGAGACCAGGTAAAACAGATGATGCTGTTAGTGCTGCAGCGGGGGTCTCTGCATTCCACACCACAAAGCATCACAATAGCTGTGGATCAATGGACTGCACTTCTGCTTTGTTAAAAAAAAAAAAAAAAAGGCTTTTGCTGATTCTGACAGAAACTAATTTTTTTTCAAGCCCTTGTACAAAGACTAAAGCAATTGTTAATGGTGTGATAGTGCCACATTCGGTCGACATACAGTAACTCTGAAAGCATTTGTTCTTCAGGAAAGCATACCAGAGAACGTAATGAGGACTCACATGATTTTTGACTGAAATAATGGATTTTTTTTTTACTTCGACATTTTTTTAAAAAATTTATTTCATCCTGTGACCTTGAAAAGAAACAGTGTCATGTAAAAGGTCACATGCTAATTATTATTTTATTGTTATTATTATTTCATTGTTGAAGGAAAAAGTTGAATGGAAAGGCTTTTATTACCTTATGTATTAAAGCTTATGTGTCAATGTGTCCTGTTTCATGAAGCTTAATTACAGATCTAGAAACTGAACTCAAGTCTTGAAAAGCTTCAACTCAAGCTTGGAAATTCAATCACTAAAATTCCATACTGACCATACGGAATACCGCGGAAAAGCAGCCAATTGGTGCGCCTGTGATGGCCATGAGCCTCATTAGGTTGTCTCTCAATGCAATTGCAATCAATGCTGATGGATCACAGAGTTCTCCACACGTTATAAAAACCATGGTATCATGCTGAAGATCCATGGAGAAGAGTCGTGCCAGCTGGGCACTGCCACCAGACCTGCATGTGCACACACCACCTTCACAACTTTTCTTCTCTTTCTTTTCATCCTCCCTCCTTAAATCCTTTTCCTACCCCATTTTTTTTTTTAAATAAATTGGATCTTTTTTCCTTTGTAGTGCTGCCCATGGGTCAAACCCATTACAATGATCTTCAGGGCCCGTATTCACAAAGCTTCTAAGAATTCTCAGAGCGCTTCCATCTTAGACTAAAAAGTCCTAGCTTTCAGTCTTAGACTAAAAGTGATTTAGGAAACGTCTCAGATCAATTCTGAGTAAGGAAAGTGCAAAAACCTTTAGGAGGTGTGGTTGCTAGGGATGATGCAGCAATTCAAGGACTGTGATTGGTTGATAAAAAAAAAAGTCTGTAAAGATTTTAAAATGCACTCTTCGTGAAAATAAAGTATATGTTATTATAATTAATATATGAAATGGTATACTGTAATCATAAATACAGCTAAATTATTCTGTTATAGGATAAATATCAAAGTTAGTTAAAACAGACAAATGTTGGAAATGAGTCTATTTTTGAAACAACCAATTTCCATGCAATACACTGTAAAAAATAAAATCTTGACTTAACTCAAAATTTCAAGGCAACTTGCTGCACAGCTTTTTTGAGTTAACTCCACTTTTAACCCAATTTGTTCACTTAACTCAAAAAAACTGTGCAGCAAGTTGCCTTGAAATTTTGAGTTAAGTCAACTTGTTGTTGAATTTAACTAAATTTACTGAGTAAGGTCTCCCAACTTATATTCTTTTATTAAGTTAAAAGTGTTTTGATAGTTTCAAAGACTTAGTAATTTAATAGATTTGAACTTGTCACGTGTTTTGAGTTCAAAATATGTGTTTAAATTTACTGAAGCAGGTTTTTTTTTATTAACATGTAATACAATGTAATGAAAAAAGCTGTAACTGAATGCTTGAAAGTTTCTTTCAATTTTTATTTTAAACCAAAAGGAACACACTACAACCACATTCATTGACTTTCAAATAAAAGTAAACTAAAAGAAACATGGCAAAATGCCTTTTACAATCTAAACTTCACAAAACAAGGAAAAGAGTACAAAATAATAATAATAATAATAATTTGAAGTCTGAAAACAGCTCACAAAAGCAAAGTCATAGCAGAAGTTAAGTCTTCAGGGATTGTTCCCTTGCAGAGCAGTGAGTGTCCAATTCCATGAACACCTTCTCAATCACCTCAAAAGTTTACTTCAGATTTTTTGGTACTGAAGTCCAAGTCAAACAGGTCAAAGTCTAAACTGTTAAGCAACAGCAGATTGCAGATCTGGAGCATCTTGCAAAACAATCTCTTCCTCCAACACAAAGTAAAGTTTATGACACTGGTCAAAGTCGTAAGGGAGTCATCATCTTCAATCACAATAGGAACTCCCACTTTCATCCCTCTGGTCTGTCCGCCATCAGGAATACTGTCCTAATGTAATAAAGAGTACAAAAAAAATCACTTTTGACATCCATCCTATGTTGTTATATTTCTTTTTGTTCCATGAAAGTTTTGGATCCTACTAGATTAATGTAGACAAAATGTACAGAAAGAAACACCTCATAAATGCTTAAAATCAGTTGTCTCTGAGCTATACAAGTTTGAGATGATCAGATAAAGTAAAATAAGAGCAGGAGTTCAAATGAATAAGAAAATATAAAATATCTTAATAATGTTAACACAAACATAAACAGCCGTATTTTTGTCAAAGTGCCTGCAGAGAATCAATGCAACATCTATCACGGTGAGCCACAATATCTGAAGTCTGAAAAAAGAGCGTTAATGTTATGCATTGTCACTTTTGATAAACTTTCAGGTATTCATAACATTTAACATTAGGGAGACTAATTATGAGAGAAAGATTTTGAAATATGCAATACTGTTTGCATAGAAAAAAAGATATTCAAGTTTGTGCTCAAGTGTCTCAGCATCAAATTTTTCTATGTCTCTCAATTATACATGTGCACAAGGTGAAGTTCCAGCTTCAGGTTCACTGTTCTGTTCTGTTTCATTCAAGATTTTCTCTGATTCCTTATGCATTAATCTGAAATCTTTGATAGTGTTATTTTTATGTTTTCTTGTTCTATGGCTGCTAAAGCTTGAATCTACATTTCTGTAAGGGGAAAAATATGATCTCTCTATTTCTTATATGTTTTCCAAGAGAAGAACTGTGCTTCAGAGCAGATCTAACTGAACTCACACGAGTATGTTCTTGAAGGTTACATTTATTTGATCAGAAATACGGTAAAAACAGGAATAATGTGAAATATTACAATTCAAAACAGTTTTTTTTCCATTGGAATGTATTTAAATTGTTTTATTTATTGCTGTGATGTAAAGCTGTATTTTCTGCATCATTACTCCAGTCTTCAGTGTCACATGATCCTCAGAAATCAGTATTTCTTTCATTCATTCTTAATGATCAAGAAACATTTATTGAGTTTTGTGGAAACAATAACTTTCCCCCAGGACTGAATGACAATATTAGACATTTTTATAGGCTAACATTCTTATTATTATTAAAATTGGCAAAAAAGCTATAACTATCTATACAAAAATATCAAGAAATTTTCCCATGATCAGATCCTCATATTATATGAGTAATGATGCAGAACATTCAGCTTAATGTGACAGCAATACATTACAGTTTTAAGTATAGTACATTTCAGTAGAAAACTTTGAGAAAAATTTTGAGGGCTAACATTATTTTACATTATTCCTGTTTTACTATATCAAATGTAGTATATTAATTTTGATCAAAAAAATGTAGCATTGATTAACATAAAACTCTTTTAAAAACAAAAAAATAATACCGATCTCAAACTGTTGAACGTTAGTGCACACTGTTGTAAGAGCTAGTCTGACCAATTATAGGTTTGCAAGGAAATATTCAATAGTCTTTTAACTTTTTT
This sequence comes from Clarias macrocephalus, assembly GCA_011419295.1. Lineage (NCBI taxonomy): Eukaryota > Metazoa > Chordata > Actinopteri > Siluriformes > Clariidae > Clarias > Clarias macrocephalus. Next base: position 17,872 of record JAAGKR010008733.1, on the reverse strand, counting down.
TTGTTATATCTATTGAAATGCGGGGGGGGGGGGGGTTGGGGGCTTAAATGCAAAGATTACAAACACATTCGTGGTGCAAATACTGCATATTATAAATACCAAGTGTCGAAGGGTTATTATGAATGTAAACCGACTTTCTAGAGTCTTACTCTTCTCCAGTCTCTTTGGCTGTGGGTAATAAGCGGCTACAGTTAAGTTTGCAACAACTTATTTTATTAAACCAAATGGCAAGACAGAATACAAACTGCCCTCCTCATGTGTTTCTCTCACACTGTGTCACACTCTCACCTGTCCCATGGGAAACCCCAGGCAGGTAACCTGTTAGTTCCTCTTTACATAAGCAACATAACCAAAAAATCAAATATCACACATGCAGGGATACAGAGAAAATAATAATGTGCTGTAAATAATAATTAAATAATATTCAGTTCTAAATTTAATATTTCTAATATAATTAAATATATTTCATAATATGCAACACCTGTAATACATAACAAATAAATGTAGTAAACTTAAAATAATACAAAATATATTGATTGTAGTACCTCAGGTTACAGGATGACTTGCAGCTTTCTCACTGTCTCACGTTAAATAAACAACTGCACCAAGCTCTATGTACTTCACAAAGAGCACCATATAATAACGCTCATTTATGTTGAGACAATTTCTACAACGGACTTCGATATAAATATATGCACTTACCAAAGTTTAAAAGAAGTTGTCCGTTGTGAGGTGGAGAAACTGGATACTAATCCATGATGTTCAAGATACCCGCTGCACCCAACACGCATGCGCCAACTTCAGAAACGTATCAGCGCGCATGCGCCAACTTCAGAAACGTAACAGCGCGCATGCGCCAACTTCCGAACCAACTTCTGTGCGTGTTAACTTGCATTAGAAAGTCTGTTCAGTAATTAAACCTTAGTTACCCAGCGAGTTCAACTAGTTTTCACTAGTTCAGTCAGCTTTTTCATGTCTTATTGACCAGATTACTAATAAATACTCATTATGCCAACATTTTGCTAGTTGGATTTTTTACAGTGTAGTTACTACATGTAGTTCTTAGATTTATTTACCAAACTGATTTTATTACTTGTGATTTATTTCAGAATGATTTTAGCAATTTACATAATTTCTGGACAGTGTATTTGGATGGTATCTAACTAAACAATCCAAGAGAGATGGAAGGAAGTAAAAGAATAAGAAAACTAAAGTGGACTGAAGAGCAGTGTTTACTATTAACTTTATGTTCAGAATATTTCACTAACTAAAGAATCTTCCTTCAATCTCTCTTGGATTCTTTAGTTAAATGACTTTTAAGAGACTTAAGAGTTTCTATAGCAGAGGACAAAATGGCAGAAAAAAAATATTTTTGTAAATATTAACGTAAAGCTAAAAGTAAACGCTGCTCTTCTGTCCAATTTGGTTATCTTGTTGATTTACTTCCTTCCACCTCTCTTGTATTGTTGGCCACATACCATCCAAAAGTGCAACTTAAATCGACTGTCCTGAAATCATGTAAATTGGTCAAAGCTGAGCCATTTTGCTCCCATCAATCTAAAATGGATCACAAGTAATAAAAGCAGTACGATAAATTAATGTAATATCTTAAATATAGTAACTACTACGTAGAAATTGAAAAGTCGACACATTTTCAACATTTGGCTGTTTAATTATCTTTAAGATATTTAGCCTATAACAGAAACTTTGCTTAAAGTAGCCTGTAGTCATGATTATACAATTTCTTCACTGTCTATTCTATTATCATATATTATATTTTCACAAAGAGTGCTTTTTAAGACCTTTGCAGAGGTCTTTTTTTATTTATTCATTTTTTATTAACCAAGCACATTCCTCAAATTTCTGCATCATCCCTAGCAAGAGGGTCAAGTGGATCTGGGAGCATGATGAATCATTTTCACATGTCAGCCACCACATCATAATCTAAGCTTAATGCACTCACTCACCATCTATATCGCTTAATCCTGTATTCAGGGACACGGGGGGCCTGGAGCCTATGACAGGAGACTTAGGGCACAAGGCAGGGTACACCCTGGACAGGGTCCCAATCCATCACAGGGCACATACACACATTACAGGCTGCAATCTACTTGCACAGACGAGAATCAAACCTGGCCAGGGATCGAACCTGGACCCTGGAGTTGTAAGGCGACAGTGCTAACCACTACACCACCGTGCCGCCAAGCTTAATGCAGTTAAATGAAATATTAAATTGTGTGACTTTTTGGCCGGTTAATGTTTGTACCACAAACATATCCACGGAGCACTGGCTCCCAGCAAAATTAAACTGATTATACTGTATACTGTAGATCACTGCCGAGTGATATATGGGTTTGACCATATGCCATATGGATGGTACAATTATATAGAAAGATCTATAACAAATCCTGTCACTGTGGTCACTGTTAACTGCTACATGTGGGTATGGGTATTTTAGTTCAGGTAAAATGAAATAAAATATTAATATTTTGGTGTTAGAGACTTTGGTCATGAAATTAATTTTTATTTGTAAAATCTATCATTTTTAAATGATTTATGTATATTCTAAATGGCAATAATAACAATTACATAGGTATTTAAAATACATTTTCAGAAAGCTTGGTATATTTTGGCTAAATGATTTAGTGTCTCTTTATACTGATCAATTTTACACTACAGTATTTCAATTTAAAGGATTATAAAACCGTTTATATTTTTAGAAATGGATAATGTGATTTGCTGTGCATGCACTGTCAAGAAATACAAACAGTAATAAAACTGTCACTTTCCTTATCATTTAATTATTAATGAACATTCTCTACAGTTTTGTTCATTTTTGTTGTGTTATTCATATGCATGTATGTATATTATATTTTTTGCTTTTGAGAAACAAATCAATAAACAGTTCTTAAGTGGAATTAGTTCTGTAGTGGCAAGGTATAGACAAGTAATGAGACTTGTGTGAGTTTTGTTTTACTTTATTTCGATGATGTGTAATTCAAGTGTTCTGTTTATTAAAATAACAGATTCCCGCTTTTAGTGTACATGTTTGAGATCAGAAACAGCCTTTATACTCTAGCAATGTTGTACTTACTATAAAATGCAAAATAACTTGTATTCCAAATAACTTGTATTACATTTAAACATATTTATGTGGTTAGTTTAAATATTACTATTACTATATATATTTATAATAAAAAGTGTTTAAACAAACTGAAAATATGTATTTCCTCTTATTGAAGGATTTTTTTTCTAAAATCTAATTTTGTAATGATGTGATGAGGTTCTTCTCTTAATGCTATCCTTGTGGGACCGGACTGTTCTGTGGCTTACACTGTAATTTCTACTCATTTTTTCATTTAATTCACACATGATACCTACATACTTAATGTCATCAAACAGAAAGACATTTGGTCACATAATTATACCCAACTGTCCTCATATATCGATCGCACAAGTATGTACAAATAACATTGCTGGGGGGAAAAATTCATATCCTCATATGAGGACATTCATGCCTCAAGAGAATGTGCTGGTTTTGTTTCTAGTATTCGGTTTTCCTTTTTTATTTTAGGTATTGACAGTTATTGGAAACCTATTGCAATCCTTGGCTTGTTAAAATACGATTTAGGAAAAATAAAATATTAAACACACTATGTGGCCTTAACTTAACAGTAATTAGGAATGACAAAATAGACACTATTGCAGATTTAGTGCTCATAAGATTACTATTATTCACAAAGCAGGGTCATTTTCCTTCATCCTCTTTGTGAAACACAACTCCGTCTGGTTGCTCTCTCCATTTCACAGTGATGTTCATAGTTTTATCATAATCCAGTTTCTGTTGGATCTGAAGCACAGAGCATCACGTTAATTACTGAATAATTCAGGATAAAGAATCTTTTGAGATTTATGATACATAAGCTGTATTATGATTATAATACAATCTGTCAGTCAGTCTGTGTGTCACAGTTTGTTGAATACTTGATGTCTGGCTGCAATAACGAGGAGGCAAATAAGAGAGATGAGACCCACCTTCTCCAAGATGGCTGCCATTATTGCAGGATCATTCACATTCTCACTGGACTTGACCTTCACTTTCATAATCTGCTGTTCTGTTGGGAATGCTGGAGGAAGAAATATAGAACAAAAAAAAGACAATATTGTGATTTTTTTTTTATTTAAATCAAAATGTGAAACTCATATTCTAGATTTATTACACGTAAAATTAAATATTTCAAGCCATTTTTTTGTTGATGCTCATGGCTTACAGCTCATGAAAAAAATCAAAAATCCAATGTATATTAAGTGAGAATATTTTCTAGAATATTTCCAGCCTTAGCCCTCTCCCAGTGAAGTTCATGAATCATCTTCTTAAGGCTGTGGCCATTCCTGTTGCATCTTTTGCTACCACTCGTTTCCCGTCCAGTCAGCTTTCCATGTCCTTCAGTAACACCCTGTATATCACTTTTATGAATTTCTGTGGCTTACCCTCCTTGTGGTGTGGGTCAGGCATGTACTAACCTAGACTAAGAGATATACTTTATTTACATTATATGAACAGTAATTTACTCAAACTCACAAACACACAATTCTAATAATTTTATGTGCTGGAATTTCCATTATTCATGAGCTGTAAGAGGTCCTCACAAAAACATTTAAACAAACTAATGGCTAATAATGAAATATTTCACTTTATGTGTAATGAATTTAGAATATATGAGAGTTTCACTTTTTTAAATAAATGTAAAAAACACTTTAACATGATATTCACGTAAAATAAATATACAAAATTAACACTACATTTAAAAATGAACACTGCATTTAATTTTTTTTTTTATTCACCGTAACAGTAGAAGGGCATGATCTTTGAGCATGTTGCTCCACCTATCAGATTGTTTGCAAAATAGCCACAACTTTTATTCTGTAAGTAATCATTAGCGCTTCCAGGTGCCCATGTAATCATGGACAAGTTGGTGGTCTGGTCTGACCATTTCCAGGGGTCTCTGGTGAGGCCAGTATAAGAGAAAGTCCAGGTGCTTAGTGAACCTACAGCTGAGTTTTCTTGTGCATCTCTTATGCTGGCCATATCTGTGTAATGCTGCCTACAATAGCTCAGTGCATCTATCCATGCCATCGCCTTAGAGATGAAAATGTATCTGCCAGCGCCAGTCTTTGTGTCTGTGAGAATTGAAAAACACAAGATATAAACATCCTTGTATGAATATTCATTTTAGGTATCCAGTATTATTACTCAGGACACACCCACACACATCCACAGAATACACACGTGTCTGCTACACTGCTACTTATTCTCTGTTAAAATTGACGGCTCTAATCTGAGGTGCTGCTTGTTAATTGGTAATTCCTGAGGCTGGTGACTCTAAATGAACTTCTCCTCTGCAGCAGTCTCATGTCTTAAAATAACATTTAACTGTTGTTGTTACTTAATTACTTAATGTCATATGTGTTGTAGTTTTCCAGTATTGTTCTAGATTGTAAAACATAAATCCAAATTTGTGTCCAAACTTTTGATTGGTACTGTCTCTCTCTCTCTCTCTCTCTCTCTCTCTCTCTCTCTCAGTTCAGTTTAGTAAATCCGCGTTTTATTGGCATGTATGTTAAAAAAAAAAACACTTAGTTCGCAAAGCAATTATAGAAGGTTAATTACGTTATAAATAATATAAATATATGAAGTTTCTTTTTTTTTTTTTTTGTCTCCTGTACATAGCGAAATAAAATTTTAAATGAAACACTCAAGGTGTAAGCAAAGCCAAGAATTTCATATTGTTATTATTATTACAAAAGTTTGGCATTAACCAATCATAAATTACAGTCATGTACACTTTATATTAATTAATTAATTTTTCCTTTTTTTTTGTGGATGCTTGTGTTTATATATAGGTGGATGAGACTAAATACTGACTTTGTTTCATTAATTACTTTTTGCTGTGCTTAATATTTTTTTGTTTATTAATTTTTTTCTTCTTAATTAATTAACTTTTTATTTTAAAAAGTATTACAGAAATATAAATGAATATTAGTAGTAATATAACAGAAATAAAAAATATTATGTTTGGAAGAAAGTTGTTGCTACTCACCATCAAAGCACAGAAAGGTAAGCACCGCAGCACAGTTAAAATTATCCCATACATAATTACGTATAGTGGCGCATTGGTCATTTCCACCGGCATTGCCAGGATTGCCATACCAGGCTGAAAAAGTTAGTGGCTCCTTTTGGAAGGTCCAGCGCCAGCTGTTCATGTTAGTGTACAGTCCAATCCAAGCAGCAGAAGTCATTTTTTGCGCCGTTGCTACTTTTTGAATTTCGACCATGTTCTCATTACCGTCCATGATAGCCAGGTCAAGATAATTGGCTCGACAGTAGGCCTCGGCATCATTCCATGTTTTCCCCTGCGTGATCAGAAAGTACCTGCGACGAACAGACAGGGTGAGGGGAAGGACTCCTGTGGATGAGGTTTTTAAATGTTTAGTTCGGGAATTTATGACTTTTAGGTTGATTTTTTTTATGATTTATATTTGAGTAGGACACATTATGAAACATTTATATTAACAATGTGTCTTTATCTCCTAATTATCATTTGTGCAATCATTCTATCATGTGATTTATTTTGATTTTTCTCTTACCTGTGAAAAACAGGAGTACAAACAGACTCTTCTCCATCCCTGATGTGTTGCTTAAGTATTCACTGTAATATAAAAGGGATTAATTTCTAATAGACTGTCTCCATTAATAATGATTAAAAATACGTGGGTCATTCCAGGTAATGGGATGTTTTTCTTTTCAAGTGGACATGTTAAATGTCTTAAAACTAAGTTTATAGACTTCAAGCCTATTGCAAAACAGCCATCATCAAAGAGATAATATGGTCCTTTTTATTTTTAGTTCACAAACATATATTTGATGATTTGTGTCTTTGAATTTTCACCAGCACATGATTTCACATTTGTATTTTAGGTAAAAGTGCATGCTAGTAGAAGCTTTAGTACTTTTTATGGGTACACATTTGGGTCTTTTTAATGCAATAATCTGCAACAAAAATTTATTTACTTCTTGTAATTTAATAAAATTAAAGATGAACTTGAAGAAGAACTTGTATAACAGGGTGGACACAGTCATGGAGTCGATAAATAAGTGATTATTTTTATGGTTAAAATATGTTTTTTAAAAGATCTAATTTATAATATTTTTGTTGTTGTTACATAAAATATACACAGGAAATGATTTATGAGATCTTAAATACTGATTTTAAAAAATGTCATGACATGAAATATACAATGGCCCAGTATAAGACATTATACTGACATTTATGGACATTAATTAAAAAGCATGAAAACAATTAATAATAGTGATTAAAACAGGCATATTCTTCAAGTCTGCTATGGAAATGAGTATGTAAATGTAAATCAGTTCATTTGACATCAAACAAGACCAAAAATTAAATTACTTAAAAACTGGAAACTTTTCAGCTTAGTTTTCATACCTGGCAAAACAAACAAACAAAATAAAAACATACACACTATATGGTTTCATTCAAGCTAATTTAGCTTTGTTTATGGTGCAGAAATTACTATATGTATACTTATGTATACTTACAGTCTTATCAAAAGTTTGGGCACCCTTTGATAAAAAACAGATTTTGGTGATTTTTTTTTATTGAAAATATGTTAACACAGTCTCTCTTGGAAATGGAAAAAATGCACAATATTTTCAGCAAACATTTGTACATAGTTACTTTTTATGTCATAAATTGAACAAAGAAAAAATATTATCGTGGCACTGTGCAAAAGTTTGGGCACCTTACACTATATAATCAGTACATAGTAACGACTCCTCTGGCAAGATGTAACAGCTGAAATAAGACACCCCAATTTTTTTTCTCTCATGTTTTATTCATGATAAATATTAAATTCATTGTTGTTTGTGCTCAACTGTAAACACTATCAAACATCAAACATGTCAGGCGTCCGGTGGCGCTTATCGCTAGGAAGGAACCTAAAACCCCACAGAGGCCAGGTGTTGCTGATTAAATCCCGCAGCCAAGCTAAACACAAGCTAAAGTTTTTTGCTTCTTACATTAAATACAGGTGGTTAATATTCCTCCAAATGAGAGGTAAACACCCTTGAGTAAGACATAAGAGTGTTGAGAATCTGTGGTGGTAACATGAAAAGCATGCAGTTAGTAGTTTTGCTGTAATGTGGTGAGAATTTTGTAGTTTATTTTCTTAGTTTGCAATAATTTTATGACAAATAAAATTAATAAACACATTTCTGGAAATGTAAATGTTTTTTCTTATTATTGGTGATGATGAAAAGAGTCTAATGTAATTTCCAATTTCCAACTTTGCCATTATCTACTGAACCAACGTTGTGCCAACAACAGGCCTAACCTATCTTTGGCCAATGAGCTCCACCAACGAGCTATCTAGGCTTAGCTCCAAATTGTGCCATGCAGGTTGTAAGGGAGCCTAATGGTAGTGCTGGTTTATATGAGCTCTTTGGACAATACGATATAGCTCTTTTTGTTTTACATGCAGTGTCACGGACCCCTGGTTCTGTAATGCACGCTTTGCAGCATTGTCTTCATGTTAATACTCAGATTTCTGTTGATCATGCCGGTGCTGTTAGAACGTGGTATCATGGGGTGTTAAGTGTTCCAGGTGGCACGATAAAGCTCGTAATAGGACATTGTTAAGAGTGTTATTCTAGTGGTGCTGTGTTGTTTGAGCCACCTGAGGAAGGTTTGCCCGTTGAGTTGCTGGATTCCCCTGCACTGGTCCAAATGACCCAGGACACAGTGTATATACCAGTGGTGAATGTGCGTATTACTGAGGTTGTTCTTTA
>JAAGKR010008732.1:0-29843 GCA_011419295.1 Clarias macrocephalus | reverse complement strand
TGTACAAGTGTGCATCAGAGTGTCTCAGCGTGCAGCAGTGTGTATCAGTAACCGTTTGTATTAGTGTACATCAGTGTGTATCAGCACGCCTTAGTGTGCGTCACTGTGCATGAGTGTGTATCATCGTCTGTCAGTGTGTATCAGAGTGTATCAGCGAATGTCAGTGTGTATCACTGTATCTTAGTGTGTGTCAGTGAATAACTTACAGTGGCTATCAGTGTGTACTAATGGTTAATAATGTACATCAGAGTGTATGAGTGTGTTTTAGTGTGTATCAGAATGTGTGTGTGAATATCAGTGTGTATTGATTTGAATCCATGTGTAACAGTGTTTATTACTGTATATGAGTGTGTATAAGTTTATATGGGTGAGTGTCAGTGTGTGAGTGTGTATCAGTGTAGAACAGGATGTACTGTATGGGTGTGAATCGGTGTGTGAGTGTGTGTATCAGTTTATGTTGGTGTGTATCAGTGTGTATGAGTGTGTAACGTGTATGTGTGTGTGTATGCATGTGTATCGTGTGTATGAGTATGTGCAAGTGTGTATATGATTGTATACGAGTGTGTGTGTGTGTGTGTGTGTATCAGTGTGTATATGAGTGTGTGTGTGTGTATCAGTGTGTACGAGTGTGTGTGTGTGTGTGAGTGTGTGTATATGAGTGTGTGTGTGTGTGTGTATACGAGTGTGTGTGTGTGTGTGTATCAGTGTGTATATGAGTGTGTGTGTGTTTGTGTATACAAGTGTGTATATAAGTGTGTGTATATGAGTGTGTGTGTGTATGTATCAGTGTGTATATGAGTGTGTGTGTGTATCAGTGTGTGTGTGTGTATCAGTGTGTATATGAGTGTGTGTGTTTGTGTATATAAGTGTGTGTGTGTGTATCAGTGTGTATATAAGTGTGTGTGTGTGTGTGTTTATCAGTGTGTATACAAGTGTGTGTGTGTATGTGTGTGAGTGAGTGTATATGAGTGTGTATCAGTGTACATGTGTGTGTGTGTGTGTGTGTGTGTGTGTGTGTGTGTGTGAGTGTATACAGTATGAGTGTGTATCAATGTGTATATGTGTGTGTGTGTGTGTGTGTGTCAGTGTGTGTATATGAGTGTGTATCAGTGTGCATATGTGTGTGTGTGTGTGTGTGTGTGTGTGTGTGTGTGTGTGTGTGTGTGTGTGTGTGTGTGTGTGAGTGTATACAGTATGAGTGTGTATCAATGTGTATATGTGTGTGTCAGTGTGTGTATATGAGTGTGTATCAGTGTGCATATGAGTGTGTGTGTGTGTGTGTGTGTGTGTGTGTACTCCGGCGCTGTAGTTGTAATGATATAGAGCAGCGAGTCGTTCCCCTGGGCCCCCCCACGCCTCATGTCCGTGTGCTCTGTGATGAAATAACAGGAGATAAGTCGTCCCGCGGGTCCTCGTCTCCTCCTCCTGAGCGTCGGTGTAATGTGATTAAAAGCGCCGGCTATCACACCGAGTCTATTCACTGTGAAAGGCTGCTCATTTACGGCTATAAAGCGGACACTGTGTCATGTAGAGCGGCGATCAATAGGTCAGACAGATCAGAGCATCCATTAGATCACTGCGTCCCGCTGGGAGGCGACCAACTACCGGTTCATTTTACAGTCAAGAGCCGAGTCGGGGCACGAAACCTGAGCGCTGTGGAGCGCTGTGACGGTTCTATGCTGCCGGTTTAATACAAATACAAGCTAAAACTGAAACACTGAACTTTTAATAGGTGAGTAATAATAGTAATAATAATAATTAGACTTGTTAAGTTAATTTCCGGAACATTCTGGTCCATTATTCTCAATATACAAACCCTAAAACTCAACTCGACGTGTGCAAACTTTTAAAAATGAACTGCAAGCTCATGAGAAAATCGGTCTCCTAAAATAATTCATCCTGAAAGTGGGACAGTGAAAGTGGGAGACGCAACCGCAGACGTGTCTGGATGGAGGTGACAGGTGTATTTTGTCTCCCTGTCACCCCCGTGTAGCGTGCGGAAGACATGTGGCAGCTCCACTTACCCTCCTGACCCTGCGTTCGGAGTGGGTGGAGAGGGACGCGGACCTGCCACATCGTCCTCCGTTGCCGTCCGGGCGGGACAAAATACACCTGTCAGCGCGCTCGGAGACATGCCGCGTCCACGTCCCTGCTTTTACCACACCGCACTCTTGGATTTTACTCACTATTTATTATAATTTTTTTTATATTCAGTTTCATTCATCCGTCCATCTATTTGTTTATTCATGTATTTATTTATTTATAACAGTCAGTCCGGGTCAATGCAATTAAAACGGGCGGCGTCAGAGCGGCTTTTCTGACGGACGGCTAATTAGGAGTGAAGTGAAGCTAAACATCCGGTGTCATTTTAACTTCATTTCTTACATTGCGGTGCTGCAGCGGAAGCCTGGTGGACTGCTATATACTCACACAGATCTCACACAGCTACAGTACAGGAATAAAAGCCGAAATAAAACCCTTACAAGCTAATTATGACTTAGCACAGATACTGTACGTAATAATGTTATATTGTTCTACAAAGACCCTCATTCTCCCACCCTACTGTTCATCAACACCTCACCATAACCACCCGGATCTGGCACACCGGAGCCTCGCAGTCACAACACCGCCGAACATCAGACGCTGCGCCGTGTTTAAAGCGTGTAATAACAGTTACAGTATGTGTCATGTCATTGCAGTGATTATAACCTGCTGGCTTGATAATAAGGTTTAAAAACACAAATGAGATGAGAGAGAGGGGGGGGGGGGGGGTAAGAGAGAGACGTTCTGAGTGAGTAGGTTTTTGTGTTTAAGAACAACTTTGAGGCAGCTTGTCATTTCTCGGTGAGGTCCTGCAGTCCTTCAGATCGTTCTGGAATTAAAGTGTGTGTGTGTGTGTTTCCCCTCTGCGGTGTATCTCGCCCTGCCAGTCATCACAGTGTGACAGTCTGTCAGTCTATTCCATAAGTGTTATGCCCCGCAGCTGCTCGTCCCCACGCTGCTCGAAATGGAAGCACACGTAGCAAATGTGGCCAAGAATCAGCTACGCAAACAAACAGCGACTGTACAAGAATTAAAGTACGACTGGAGAGAAATAAAGGAAGAGGGTCAGATCAAAAGACATAAATGATCAAACGCCATTCACCAAAATATTAGCGTATAACCTTCGCTGAAGGCTGAAGAAATCTGATTCAATTATCATTGAGCAAAATGAATCAGATCAAATGACACAAAATAAACGAGTTTTCCATCCATTCATACATTAGTTAGACTAAACCACTTATCCTGTGTCGGCCGCCCCAGAGGAACTTACGGGAACCCTGGATGCCAACTCACATGCTGCAATTTATAAATATGCCACTCAGCCAACACTGCGACACTGTGGGAGGAAACCAGACAAAGCACAGAGAGAACATGCAAACGCCATGCGCACAGAGCGGAGGTGAGAATCGAACCCTCAGCCCTGGAAAGGTGAGGTGACAGTGCTAACTGCTAAACCACCACGGTCAACTCTGATGGTCAAATATTATTCGAACCACACGTGCTGTAGATTCAGATAAAAAGACGACAAAAACAAAAAGATCAGAAGAATCAACTTATTTAGTTCAAACAAATGACTCAAATGATTGAAACAAATGAGCATCAGAATTAAATAAAAAATTATAATAATCTGATTAAGTAGCACCAAATAAATGATAAAGTGTATCAGGTTCTATAAATTTAATTAAATTTGTCGGTTGATTCATATTATTTGAATCAAAGGGTTTGAATTTAGCAAACAGCAAATTAATTAATGAATTCATCTATACGACTCATCCTGTGTACAGGGTCACAGGGGGGGCCTGGAGTCTATCGTAGAAAACTTCAGGCACAAAGTGGACTACACTCTGGACTATGGGCAATTTGAGAAAACAAATTATGCTAATCTGCATGTTTTTGGACTGTGGGAGGAAACCGGAGGAAGCAGAGGAAACCCTAAGAACGGGATGAACATACACACAGACCAGAGGCGGAAATCATAGAATCTCTAAGGCTGCTTTGCGTCAATAACCGCCGCCGAAAGAGTTTTATAAACAAAATGAACTGGACTGAAATTGAATCAAACCGATGACGCCACAGTGCTAAGCACGACGCGCTAATCATACCACCGCAAAACAAAGCAAAAAACAAACCGGATTCTTTCAGTACAACCTCATGCGAAACAGAAAGCAGCAAAATCAGAGCGAATGAACGAACGACGCACAAGTCGCATTAAATAAATAATTCAACAAATCGACTCCGATTAATCAGAACGAATGAATAATCTGGATCAAACGGATGAGGTCAGTGAATGTTACTGTAGCAGCACTGGATTACAAGAATCAGATCAAATGAGAACAAAGCACACCGTATTAAAATGAGAGAAACTGACTCAGATTAAAAAAATTAATAAAAGAATCAAATGAATCGGGAATAAATCACAGTTTTACATCACATCTATGAGGACAATCGTCATAATAATAATAATAATAATAATAATAATAATAATAAGATAAAATGTAAACAAATACATGTCATGTTGTTTTCTAGTCTCTATGCTAGTGACATTTTGTAAATTTGGTTCTATTTTTTCCTATGAGAAATTAATTAAAGAATGCATAAATAAGAACTTTCAGGTTGTAGTTTGGACCGTGGTTGTGATATTACAATTATCATGGAACATTTTGGAAAAAAAAAAAACATGCATGCACTTTTTTTCCTATAATAATCCTTAGGCCTTTCAGGTGATGCAATCTTACTTAATCTGTGGAATATTCCAGATGTTTCACTGGGGTTAATGTGCTCGTGTTAATCATAAATGATGTCTGGTTTGATTCAAATAAAAAAAATTATATTTTAAGTATGAGTTATTAAACGGACCCACGTGTTAATGCAAAAATAATCCTTATTTCAATAATAAAATGATTTCATAATGTACTCGAGCTAGCTCTGATTTCTGTATACAGTATTTTGCTTCCACAGACCAGACTTTTTAAAAAATTTTCTTTAATGTAGTCTTGAGAAAGAGTTCCCCAGGCTTCCTGATGGACTGGTTTTGTCTCTAAGTGGTTTAAGTCCAGTGCCAGTATCTGATCAGTTTCAGAGGAATGTTTTTTGTTTGTTAAGCCACACAGTGACCTATGAATCATTCAAGCATAAAAAAATAAATAAATATAAAAAAAACATCTAACGTAAGGAACCAGTGAGAAACAGGTGCAGATGATGGCAGATGATCATGCCGGTGATTAGTGCTGTATACTGACGAGGAGACGAAAGGGGAAATGAGGTCGCTGCTGAGGTTGATACATACAATACAATATATAACCACTTTTAAAATGATGACCTTTAGTCACTTTGCAGAGCGTCAGAGTAAAACATTTGCTTCCATTTCTTAAATCTAATCTACTGTACATCATTTCATTTCATTTAATGTAAAGAAATGTGGAGGGGGATCAAGACTTTTGCACAGTACTGTAAATAATAATGGTAACACTAATAAAAAGTTTAAGGTTATTAAAAGTTACGTTAAAGTACATTTACTGTATAATGAGTTTGGGTGACAATTTTTTTTCTGGCTTTAAGCTGGAAAACTCTGTGTACTGTATACAATATTTATAATAATGATAGTAAAAATATTGTCACATACATATCTGTAAGTGTTGTCGCTTCGGAACGCATATCACAAGATCACTCTAAGACGCACTAGAAAGCGTGAAATTATTGGATTTATTTTTTCAGAGCTTTTCTAAAGCCCACATCCAGCTTCACAATCTTCCCAGACATCCCGAGCGCCGCTATTATCACCGTCAGCCTCGCTCGAACGCTGTGAGTTATGTGGAGCTTATCTGTGAAATCCCAAATTGCTCCATTAAGTAAGCAGCAATCAGCCAGCACCGACAACCGGTTCGATAAGTAATGATGTTTGCAGTGCAGGGATTGCAAACAAAGAACAGCTATTACTGTAATTATCCTGCCAAATTCTGCACCTGTGTGAGTTTTGTAGCGAGTCACAAACCCAAGCGCTGATGTGCTCAAACCTAAAATCCTGCATCCTGATGCTACAGGCGCCAGCTGCGTGTTCATCGGCCGTCCTTTTACCTACGCTAGGACAACCACTGTGATTATTAGCATGTTGTTCTCACTAAGCATATGGTAAAACTCTTAATATGTTTTTACTGTACATATTTCCCATAGTTACTGATTACTCGCGGGGGATTAACAGGCAGCTGATACACAAAATGTAACAATAATCGTTCATCTCATTCGTCTTTACCGCTTTATCCTGTATTCAGGGTTCAGGGGGGGCCCAGGAGACTTACGGCACGAGGCGGGGTGGCGATCCATCTCAGGACACACACACACACTACGGGCAATTTGGGAACGCCAATTAGCCTAATCTGCATGTCTTTTGACTGTGCACGGGGAGAACATGCAAACTCCACATACACAGAGACCCGAGGCGGGAATCGAACCCAGAACCTAGAGGTGTAAGGCGACAGTGATATAGGGTATACAGTGGTGGCTCAGTTGGTTAAGGCTGTGGGTTACTGATCAGAAGGTTGGGGGTTCAAGCCCCAGCACTGTTAATTTGTTATTGTTGAGCTCCAGCCATGTTGATTTGGTCCCTCAGGCCTGATTTACAGTAACACCTTAAAACTATTTAATAAAAACGTTGTTTGATATTGTGCACTTTGTTTCATTAAAATATGGAGGTATGATTAGCACGTCTGCATAGATATGGTTAGCATACGCGCATGGCTAATTGTATCATATCCTGACAGCTGCGATCCTCATTTATTTACATGGACGTATATGACAGTTATATGATGCACAAGTTTCCTGAATCTATTTTTAAACAAGTACAGACATATAAATCACACACACACACACACACACACACACACACACACACACACACACACACACACACACACACACACACAGACCGATCAAGTGAAGCAGGTTTCGATTCTTAAATTAAACACTTACTTAGTCACGACTGAGCGAGATGCAGGAAAGCAAAAGAAACGCGTCAGTCGATAAAAAGGTGCCCTGATGCTAAATGTGCTGAAAAGAAAAGGCTGACGGAATTAACCTGACGTTTCATGTATGAGTGCGCGCACACAAGAATATAAAGACGTGCGTGTGTGTGTATATGACACATGATGTTTTACGGTTCGCTTGAGAACGAGTGTGTGTGTTTACTGCACGGATCAGGGCAGGTTTGTGGTTATTGAGACTGAAGTTTGAGTGACATCGACATATATGTGTGTGTGTGTGTGTGTGTGTGTGTGTTCAGCTACAGTATACTGTACACTAGATACGATGTGCTTATTAAAAAGTTACATCCACGGACAGAGTGAGGAAGTTACAGGTATTCAGGATCATGTCTCAGCTTCTTCAGCCTGTTTTCTTTTCTAAAGTCTCGACACCTTACACCAGTAATAAGAATCTGCCTTAAGCCTGAAAAGAATTAGGTAGAAGTAAAGCGGAACAAAGAAAAAAAAAATAGATAAGTTTCTCTGGTCTTTTCTTCTTCTCTCTGGCAAATGTAAAATGATGTAACATATAAGAAAGAGACCATTTAAATACAGATTGAAGAAAAAAACATAATTCAAGACTTGGGCCTTAATGTTTACAATCTTAAACTTAACTATTACTGCTCTCTTCTACAATGAGGAACAATTAAAGCTAATGTAGAGTATTAATATGTGACAAACAAACAAACAAACAAACAACTCATCAAAGCTGAAAACACCAGAATTGGAAAACAAATCAGAAATCACACTAACTAAATGTAATTTACGGCTAGTATGATCGTATGATTTGACTCTTTAGTTTGACTTCTTTAGATGGTTTGAAACATGCAGCAGAATCGGATCAAGAGAATCAGATCAAAAGTATCAACTTGATTCATTTAGAATTCAAATGATTTGAGTCCAATAAAATGACTCATCAATATAGGATTGGACTCAAATACTTTTTGAGTGGAAACTTTAAAATCAGATTAAAAAAAGAATCAAATGAAATGAATCAACTCTGTTAATTTAGGTTAAACAAATGACTCACATGATCATATCATTTGAATCTAATGATTTGACTCAAACAAGCAAACAAATAAACAAACAGCAGGATCGGATCAAAAGTATCACATGATACTCAGATGATCAATTCAACAACTCATAATTATATGATTTAACTCTAATTATTCGAATCAATCAAGCAAAAGGATCATCAAATAAAATGAATTAACTTGATTATTTAGTTCAATAAAATGACTCATGCAAGTCATTTAATCGTTTATTTCATTGATCTAAATTAATGAAGTTGATTTGTTCGATCTTGTACATTTTATCCGATTCTGTTCATTTGTTTGCTTATTTAATTCGAATCATTTGAATCAAATCATATGATTCTCTGACTCATTTGATTAATTTACTCATACAGTCTTGTGATTTGAATGAAATGATTTGAATTTAACACACACACCTGCATTAGAACATGATAAATCAAATCAGATCGGATGAATCAACTTAATCCAATAAACAACTGCATGATCATATTATTTGATTCAAATTATTTGAATCAAATAAGCAAACACATGAGCAGCAGAATCAAATAAAAAAAGAATCAGATCAAATGATTAAAATTTATTCCATGAGATCAATTCTATTATATTCTATTAAATTATTTGAATCAAACAATCAGAATCAGATGAAAAAAGAATCAAATCAAAAGACACCCCATAAATAATCAAATGAATCAGCTGGTATTGAATAAACCACTTGACGACAACCACTCGATAAAGTGTGCACTAGTTCCGTGAAAGGTTTTTATTTCTCAGAGTTTGATGACAGATTGTTTAAATGATCCAGTATGAGTGACATGTACAGGAGGTTACAGTGCAAACTGAATCAGTGGCTGTATTCAGAATAAGCACCAACTATACTGTAGATTAGTGCGTTTTATATCATGAGGACATTTTAAACAGTTGATTAGAACAGAATCGAGAACTCAAAAGTGCTCTGATAAAAAGCAAAAACTAAAAGTAATAACTATTTGGACATAACGCAAGTATGATTAACTAAATATAACATAATGCTACTGTACATTTTACAATATATTTAAATTAATAATAAAACAATAATAATAAAATTGTAATAAGAATACAACTATATTCCTTAATAAAAATGCTATTAAATAAACATTTATACTAAATATTACTAATTATTATTATTATTATTATTATTATTTTAAAGTAAAATATTTTTTTCTTTTCAGAATAATATTATACATATATATTTTTATATTTATAAATATATTTAATAATATATTTACACCTATATTTATAACTAAATATATAGTAACATAATGCAAGTATGATTAAACAACAAGCAATAACTACTTAGACATAACTCAAGTATGATGAACTAAATATAATGTAATGCTACATGTATAGCTAAATTTTATAATACTTTTATAACTATATTTTTACAAATAAATAATGATATAATAAGAATAAGAATAAAATAATGAAAATAAAATGATATTTTACACTAAAAATAAAAGTATTGATTAATTAATAGTAATAAATATTATTTATAATTATTGTTCGTACATTATTATTATTACTATTACTATTATTATTATATCAGTATTAATTTACTATTTGATAGTAAAATAATAATAAACATATTACTATATTCTCCATGAATAACTATTATTCATAAACATATTTCATAATATATTTATAACTATATTTCTAACAAAATATAAAATAACGACAGTATGATGAAATAACAAGCAAGTAACAACTACTTAGACGTAACGCAAGTATGATTAACTAAATGAGTTCATTAAAGTGATACAGACGTCTCGGCTGGAGTTTGGCTCCGCGCATGTCATCCCAGCCAGTGGTTTCTGTCCATTATAAGGTTTGTTTTTCTAATGTTTGGCCTCCCACAGCCTCGCTTTTTATGAACAGCCTGGTCCAAGCCTCCATGGAACAAACTTCATATTTACATCTGATGACAGATTATGTTTGTAGAACTTTAAATGGTTACATGGAAAGGCTTAAGTAAAATGCGGCTGAGAATCTAAAAAGACTAAGTGGGAGAAAAAAAAACAAACAAAAAAAAAATGTTTTTGGTTTCAGTGAGTGCTACTACAATTTAGACTGAACTCCGGTCAAGTACATTGGCGTCCAGGCGAAAAACAGAAAACACACATGGAAAGCAACGAGAAATCAAACTGAAAAGCTTTTAAATCATTTGCTCACACTAGACAAACGAGAAAAGCTCTCGGGGTTTTCATGATTAAAAAAAAGAGAGAAAAAGCCCAGAGCCAAGCGCACCGGTGGGGACGCCATCGCCACCAATAAACCCAGTGCTACTTTTTACTCATTTGTGTGCCAGAAATATCCATTAAAAAAAAAAAAAGAAAGACTTGAAACATTAAAGTGCGGTTACAGGAAACGCTGCTTGACCAGGCAAATTAGTCAACGGGACTATGAGGGGTGTTCAAGTCAAAGCGGGACTCCTGATAGCGCAGGATAACGCAGGATATAATCCTCTGCTACACTGATTCACTTATCCCAGAGTTTTATTAGTGCTTGGACACCATCAAGATAGAAAGTTTTCTCGGTACGCCAGAGACATGATCGGACTGCCTGTCTGATTCACGTCTGAAACGCCCAGGAACGCTCCCAGGAACTCCTTCCTTTGATGGCCCAAACATGTGGACATGTCTTAGAGCAATGTCAGGACCTTACGTCAGGGGGACGTGGCGATAACTGTAATGTGCAAGTGGTGTCGATGCATGATGGATCAGATGTTCCTCTCACTAAATGTTCACATTCTCAGGAAATGTTTTACTGAGGCTAAGAGTCTCATCACCAATCCTGGTTTGACCTCAAAAAACTCATATGCTCAGCCTACAAGCTACAAAAGATGATGATAAATTATATAGTACTGTATATTCTTTTCGTTTTTTAACACACCATCATTAACAATCTAAAACATTTTTCCATGAAGAAGAAGTCAGGCTTCACTTTTAGTCTTATTCTTTAAAAGGCCATTGTAGTGTTTAGCCATAGAAATAGAATAACTTGTTATTATAACCTGCTCTTAGGAAGTCTTATAACATGATACAGGAGCTCCGGATTTCTACAACCAGCACGAATTATACAGTAGGTTACAGTATATACTGTAGTTACACTGTCAGCTTATAGCAGTTAAAAAAGAGCTCTTTAATGGCCCTCGTTTTGTTTCAGTCGAGTCACTGGGTCACATGCTTTGTTTATTTATTCATGATTTTTTAAAAATAATTATATTATTAAATTTTGATTTAATTTTTTTAATTGTGAGAATTTTATATTTATAGCTAAATTTTATAAAATAAACTATAAATATAAACTTTTTACAAATAAATAATAATAATAATAATAATAATAATAATAATAATAATAATAATAATAAAATCATGATAATGAAAAGAATTATATTTTACAATAACAATAATAAAAAAATAAATTCATTAATAAATATTGCTGATGTGCATTTGGTTTATATTATTAAATCTCTGTTTATAGCAAGTTTTGACCTATATTGCGTTTGTTTTGATCTATATTGCGTTTGTTTTGATCTATATTGCGTTTGTTTTGATCTATATTGCGTTTGTTTTGATTTATATTGCGTTTGTTTTGATTTATATTGCTTTGTTTTTTTTATTTATATTGCGTTTCACAGACAAAAATGCTATTGTTTGGCATGGTTAGTGACATTATTTCCAAAAAAAAAAAAATCTTAATATATATATATATATATTTTTAACTTAAATTCACTTAAATATCACATGTCTAGTATTGTGAATTGAATTGAATTGTGACCAGGAGTGTATTGTTACACCCCTACTCACAAGATGCCTGCAATTTTAAGGAGACCTTGTTAAATACAATTATGTCATGTCCCTACCTTATGTGACCTCATGTGAGGAATCTGCTTTGAGACAATGACCATTGCTAAAAGCGCTATATGAATAAAATTGAATTGAATTTACATAAAGAGTGAAATGGAGTGTTTAGGAGGGGGAGTGAAGTATAATGTTACAGTATAATACTATAATAGTATAGTCTAAGGTATAAAAAAAAAGAGGAGTCTGAGGAGTATTTCAGCTAAAGCATTAATAAACACATGCTGAGACCCGCGTTCAGTCTAAACATAAGATGAGGAGCTAGAAAAATAACTTTCAAAACAAGATAATTCATCTCATATGTCAAGGTCTAACATTTAAAATCTTGGAAAGCCCTGGGAAATTCACGGTGTATACACACCCACAAGCTAATTGCTGAGAGAGAGAGTGTGTGTGTGTGTGTGTGTGTGTGTGTGTGTGTGTGTGTGTGTGTGTGTGTGTGTGTGTGTGTGAGAGCAGCCATATTGATCTGAGGTCTTGAACCCCGATGTTCACACTGATGATGGTCAGCGTTGAAAGAATAAACACAGATACACCACTGGTGTTTGGGAAACCCAGCAGAGTTAAAGTGAAGAGCAGAGTTAAAATCACTTTGTGTGTGTGTGTATTGATCGCAGAAACACACAGCTAAGGCTTAGTCAAAGTAAAGTGAGTTCTGATCTCAGGATTTCCAGACAATATCGCGTCTCTAGATGTCGGAGTTTGTGTCCTTCCGGTTCTAAATGCAGTCGATAAACCAAGACGGGTTTGAAAATCAAACTACTGCTGTAGAGAGAACTTCACCATCTAGATGTGATTCTAGAGTCTGGAGCCTTTTAAACCAGCATCCATCACTATAATCTTGTAAATAATAAATGTTTGTAACCCCTGGGGGGACGGGAGACTGGCCCGCGGTCACACGTGATGTCTGCGTCGCCCGTCCATAAGCAGCGACTCTGAATCTGATGCCACAGACCTGCAATTTCACTAAAACTTGACTAGAATTAAGCTTAATCATCTTATATTTGGTTTGTCGTAAACCTATTTCAAGAAATTCTACACAGCATTGCTTAGATTAAAGAACATTTTGCTTGCTGAGGCCCTTCACACTGGATAGTTTAAAGAAGATGATCAGAGCCTCATTTGCAATTGTTCAATACAAGGTATAAATTGTTATTGTAGATATTTTGTAAACCTTTCACATGTGAACATGTTTTTATGCCTCAAATGGGATTTATTAGGGAGTTGGGATGTACATATATATTATTGGGGTGTTGGGATGTACCTACTGTATGCGTGTGCACTTATCGACCCCCTAGTGGTAAAGAAATGTAGTAGCGGGTAATGTTACTAGTCAGAGCTTCCCACTGCATTAACATCCCAAAGAAAAATCAGAGACCAGGTTGACATTTTACGATCAGCTATAAGTTTAATTATTACACGTCCTATCCTTCATTCACATCACTCCCACTGCAACACTGCAAAAACATGTTATGTTATTAACACGGCAAGCGAAAAAATTCTTGTTCAAAAAATAAACTCTTGAAAACTAGCAAAATTAAACGCCACTGGAACAAGATGTTTTTCACCTGCAGTTTTAGTAACATTTGACCTGAAATAAGAAAAATAATCTTATAATTGGTTCGCTGTAATCTCATTATTATCATTTTAATTATAGAAAGGTTTAGCTAAATTCAAGAACATTTCACATGCTAAGATGCTAATATGCTAACTTTTCTGCAGTAAAAACATTACATTTCTAAAGCCAGCAGGAGAAAAGACCAGACCATATAAATGTATTGGAGAAACAGACATAATAATAATAATAATAATAATAATAATAATAATAATAATAATAATAATAATAATACAAAACATGTTTCACTGTATGTATTTTAGATACAAACTGAAACTGCTAAACACAGGTCCTCCCCAACTTACGAACAAGTTCAGTTCCGGGAGCACGTTCGTAAGTCTGATCTGTTCTTAAGTCTGACAATGTGAGTCTTATACGCCTTCGACACGAATATACAATATAAATCATACCAATCCACGTGACTAAATCTCTGTCCCCATTTTCCAACACTGCCATTATGTGGCCAAAAACCACAATCACGCCTAAGGAAATGAATCTCAGAGTGAAATGTAACAGTGTTGTCTCTGCGTCTTTAATTCACGTGGGGAATCCCGGACACCATTTTGTCTCAGAGCTGTTTTCCCCTGTATTGGACTGTGAACTCTGTCGTGTGGAGGATTTTCCCAAATGAGGATTATTCACCATCAGGACAGATTTACAGGACCGACATTTTCTATCATCTTGCTCCCGGACTGATTCACTGAAACCTGTGAGGCCGACTCATTTCTCCCGCAGGAGATGAAGAGGAAGATGTTTGACCATATATGACAATTTGAGGGCGGTTCTTTATGCAAATGAGCGTGAGGCTGTGCAGTTTAGAATGCGTGTGTTTGATATGTATATAACGACTGCATGCTGCTTTGCATACACGTGTGATACAGTAAATGCTACTCGACCTGTTTGTACGAGTGGCTCTTGCGCACAAATGTACTTGACATGCTGCTAGTTGTCAGGTTATGAGATGGTGAGAGTTTTAGACACTAAAAGCGGCACTAGGTCAATAAGAGACTCTTACCTTGGCGATCTGCACACACCAGTTGAGCAGCAGCTGGGAGCCGATGTTATCCTTGTGCTCGTGCACGTAGTCCAGCAGGCAGCCGTGGGGCATCAACTGGGTGACCAGCTGGATCGTGGGACTCAAACACACCCCGAGCAGACGCACCAGGTGAGGGTGCTCCATGCTGGCCATGATCAGAGCCTCCTGGCATAAAAGAGAGAGAGAGAGAGAGAGAGAGAGAGAGAGAGAGAGAGAGAGAAGAAAAGAAAAAAAGGATGATTTACACACATAGAACACAGCAGTGTTATAAACCGCTCGCTGATGGAGTGACATCGCTCGGCACATTTACATGGAAATGATAAAGAAGTTGTCCAGAAGATAATACTGTATAATATACTATAACACTTTTTAAAAAACAACAAAAACAAAACAAAAAAAAAACAAACGCAATCCCATTTTCACTGTTTCACATTCACACCACATGAGACGGAGGGAATGAAAAGACAAGACAGACGGGTGTGTGCAGGCGGGACAGGAGAGGTTCAGGACGTTTAGTTTAATTCAGGAATCTCTCGTTCAAAAACGTGTGGATTAAAAAACAATATTATTATTTATTCATTTTAAGTAGAAGAACAGCACACATCTGGCAGGAAACAATCTCAGTGACAATCATTGCTCTGTTTTATGTTACTCATATCTAATGTCTTCTGATGTCTTAAGCAAAATAATTATAAATGATGAATAAAAAAATAAATACATGGGTAGGTCCTTGTTTTATATGTGTTACACAGTTATGTATTTGATTTAATGCTACAAAACACACGTGTAGAACGTAACGATATCAAGTTACACTCTAGTTCAGTTATTTTCATCAGACTTAAAGTCGGCTTTAACGTTCTCTCAAGTGACTACAGGCACAAGACACACAACACCAGAAAAGACTGAACGTTCAGAGATACTAATGTGTGTGTGTGTGTGTGTGTGTGTGTGTGTGTTAGTCTCTTCACGATGAACCTGAGCGTGCAACTGCTTTTTGATTGCGGTTTAAGCACAGGAGCTGTGAGAGCTCTCCATTTCACACACAGACACACTGAATAACAGAGAGAGAGAGAGAGAGAGATGGAAAGAGTGGCAAAGAGAGTAAAACAAAAAGAGGGAAAAAAGGATAAAGTGATAGAGACAGACCCACAAGGAGAGAGAAAGAGACAGAAAGACATTCGGACACTTAGATAGAGATTAGATAATGAGCAAAATGAGGATATTTTAGACTAGAATGAAAAATAGAAAGAAAAGGATTTAGAAAGACACTGTATGGTGTGAATGAATCGAAATGAATCGAAAAGAAAGAAAGAAAGAAAGAAAAACAAAAAGTGATTTTTTACAAAATAGTGTGAAAGATAATGCCAAAAGATTTTTAAACGATATTAACAGAGACAGAGTAAGAGAGAGAGAGAGAGAGAGAGAGAGAGAGAGAGAGAGAGAGAGAGAGAGAATTGGGGGAATAATAAGCAAAAAATTTTAAACTTTGAAAACAAATACTGAAAAAGAAGAAAAGAAAGTAAAAAAAAAAAAGGAAATAAGATGATTAAGAGAGTAAGAGAGAGAGAGAGAGAAATAATGGGGGTATTCAAGGAAAATGCTGAACACAAAAGAAAGAAAGCAAGAAAGAAAGAGATTTTGGAAAGATATGGTGCTAACTGATATAGGTACTGCGTGAGATTGAATAAAGACACGGACAGATAGACACAGAGAGAGAGAGAGAGAGAGAGATGGAAAGCAATGTGGTAAAAGTCAAGCAGAAGACAGAGAAACAGTACAGTTAAAGTATAAAGATGGTGAAGTGAGAGTGAGAGCTGATGGATGAAGGAAGCTCGGAGTAATCAGGAGTCAATCTGTCTCTCTGGTTAAATGTCCAGGAGCAGTGTAGAGGATATGAAGAGCACCTCTGTGAGCCTGAAACACAGAGTTCTGCTCCGGCTAGTGCGCATGTACTGGGACTCGGCCGGTATGTGTGTGTGTTGACGGAAACAAAACATAACATTGAAATCACTAACATGAAAGCATTACATCGAGTAAACAAATGAAAATGAATTGAAACATTAAAGTTCATCACATAGACACACTCTCTCTCTCTCTCTCTCTCTCTCTCACACACACACTGAAAATGGGCCTCCTGGCAGCGTTTCACAGAGTTGCATCATGTTTAAAGCTTTGAATGCTTATTAAGGGATTTAGACTTTCTCTTCCTGAACAGTGCAGGAGTGTGAAGCGGCTGAGTATCACTCACGTCCATGAACTCCACGTTGGCTTTGGGTCCCGTGGCCTCGTTCAGGATCTTAATTGCCACCGGGATCTTCACAGTCTCACCCTCCGGCACCCAGATCCCCTGAGGAGAACGAGGGAACATTCAGATAGTCCCGTGAGAACCGAGAAGGTGGAAAACACAATACAGAATAATGTATCATCGTAGGGTTAGAAAGATTAGACTTCTGTTTACATTGTGTTAATACTTCAGTTCCAGCTCTGGTTCCCTTCAGTACCAGAGTCCCGCCCTCATTGGACGGATCAGTGATTTCAATAATACCTCCACATAACCATGCAGATCATTGCTCATGTGTTGTCTCGGCCTCTTGTTGTGTGTCTGCCTCAATTATTGCAATATTACTGCGTTTCACCCTCAGCATGATCTCAACGTTTGGGCCAAAACAATAAAAGTTAAATTCGCTTGGGAGCACCTATAATAAATGAAATACCCAAGTTATGGCACTAAGTCGAGAGTTACATCATGCCGAGCTCTGATTTCATTCTTCCAACGTCAGGCAAGTCCACCATTAATTTAGACTTGTTTATTATTCTGGTCGTCCCACCGCTTTCTCCCCATCACCTCCTGACCCAGGCTGGGCCAAATACCAAATACACGACGGCTACTTAAACATATAAATATCAACCTAATCGATTACATCAGAGAACATTGTCCAACTCAACCATGCTTCAGCTAACAGGGGACCATCTGAGCAGGGGTTTCCCAAATCTAATGGATTCAGATCATAGAGAGAACAAAAAAATAATAATAAGACACTAATCTCCACCCACAAACATTGACCCCACCGGTTCGTCCTTCTGGAGGAAAAGCTCTCAGTACACTTATTTAAAAAACAAAACAAAATGATTACTCGAGTCTTATTTAAGGCCCAACTACATTTACTCTTTACAGGGAAGAAAAGTTTTACTTGGAACCATTTTACGGTAGAAAAACACTGCACATTGGTGTAGAACCATAGAGAACCATGGTGGTATGGTTCATTAAGTGTGACAATGAAACATAGATCATTTGTGGATTCCCTTTATGAGACAACTTAAAAAAATTTAAAGTCCCAGGTGGAACATCTTTATAAAAATAGGAACCTTTAACCATCCAACCCAAAAGAAACCTAGAACTATTTCATTCAGTGCCATGTATAGATTCAGCATTCTAGTCCACTTTCTTATTTTATTATATTCTAATGATATACATGTTTTGATTGGTTGATTGATTTGATTGATTGATTGATTGGTTTGATTGACTATTTGATTGATTGATTGTTTAATTGATTTGTTGACTGAATGGGTGATTGGTTAATTGGTCAATTGATTAATTTTATTGATTGATTTGTTGACTGAATGGGTGACTGGTTAATTGGTCAATTGATTCATTTTATTGATTGATTTGTTGACTGAATGGGTGATTGGTTAATTGGTCAATTGATTCATTTTATTGATTGATTGATTGATTTGTTGACTGAATGGGTGATTGGTTAATTGGTCAATTGATTAATTTTATTGATTGATTGATTGATTTGTTGACTGAATGGGTGATTGGTTAATTGATTGATTGATTAATTTTATTGGTTGATTGATTGATTTATTTGTTGACTGAATGGGTGATTGGTTGGGCTACTGATCAAAAAGTCAACGGTTCAAGCCCCAGTTCCTCCAAGATGCCACTGGTGGGCGCTTGTGCAAGGCCCTCAACCCTGTCTTCTCCAGGCACTGACCCTACACTTTCTACCTGGGATATGCGAAGAAACAATGTAACATTGCAGTAATGTATATGTGACCAACAAAGGCTTAACGTGACTGGTTGTTTGATTTATTTGTCATTTGTTTGACTGATTGGTTTATCGTTTGACTGATTATTTATTAAATGATTAATTGGTTGGTTGTTGATGACAGTTAACAATGGGTGCCTAAACAATACGTTTTTATTATTTTCTCTCTCTCTGATAATAACATGTCTAACATGTTAAGAGTACAGGAATGTTAATGACAAGAGTTGTACGGTATACAATACACTGTAGTTAATATTTTTGAAGACTCTCAGTTATTTAAAGCTGTACTCTCCAAGTGTCTCTCTCAGGTTATCTATTTGGTAAACAAACAAACAAAAAAGAACAAAAAAAGAACTGTGCCAAAACTAATCCATCATACAAGTCAGTAAAACTCACCTTGTAGACAGTGCCGAAGGCTCCTGCTCCAAGAATCTTTACCCTTTTCAGCTCCGTCTCCTTCAGTATCCTGAGCTGGGCCTGATTAGGTGCCGCACCGCTCGGGGTCAGAGGCTCCACCAGCTGAAACACAACCACCAAAAAAAAAAAAAAACTCAAATTCAACATGTTCTCAGTGTCTGTACCCCAAACCTCCACTTCCTATCTGGATATAGTCCATTACTGAAAGATCATTGCACTAATGTTTCTGTGAAACAAGATGAGACTCTGTGACATTGTGAATCAGAAGACGAAGCACTATCTAGAGAGGGAGAAAAAAAAGTTAAATTAACTGGGGTGCAGAGATTACACATTCAAGTAATTAATTAGGTCTTTCTTCAGCATGGTGCGATGAGAATTAAAATGGGAAGAATGACAAAAGCCTGAGGGGATCAAAGAGCAGCTGAAATATGAGAATGAGACAGAGATAAGGGTGGAGCAGAATAAGAAGTTTCAGGAACAACAGGAGTCAAATATGGAGTAGAGAGAGTGAGAGAGAGAGAGAGAGAGAGAGAGAGAGAGAGAGAGAGAAAAAAAGACGATAAAGATAAAGCCGAGCTGATAATATTGCCGCAAGAGAGAAGGAATTGGGATGGAAATGGAAAAAAAAATCAGAAAGGATGACGAAGATCAAGTAAAGAGAGTTAAAAAAGAATAGAGGAGAAAAGAAAATGACGGTGAGAATACGGTTTCTCGGCCCTCAGCGCGTCCCTGGACTCATCACCGACATCTGATTAAAGCAGAATAGCAGTTCTTGAATTAACCAGAGTTCAGAACTGAGAGTCTTAATGGGAAAAAGGTAAAAAAGGTGAACATGGAAAGAAAATAAAAGAGTGTATAATAATTGTACGAGTACACGGAGCTGTCCACTGAAGCCAGTGCTGAAATAGTTGACTGTGAAAGATGCTCAATGCTCTTTATTTTATTTTGCTTATTAGCTCCCTCTAGTTCTCTCTATTTTCTCCTTCATTCTACCTCTTCCTTTAAATCCACTTCATTTCTCCCTTTTTTCTTCCTTCCAACATTTTTCACTCTTCACTAAATTCATTTCTTTCTTTCTTCGCCACACCTTTCCACCCACCTTTCCTTTCTTTTTAATCCTTCCTTAATTTTTCTTTCCTCAGCCCTCGCTTTCTTCCTCCCTTCTTTTTCTTCCTACATCACTCCCTTCCTAGTTTCTTTCCCCCTTCCCATACTCCCTCCTGCTCTTCCTTTCCTCCTTTCTTTTCTCATTCCATCTTTCCCTTTGTGAGAGGAATGTTGTCCATTGTTCATGATGCATAACTACACATAGCTGAAATAGTTAAACGTGAAAGATGCTCGATGCTGTTCATTTTCTTTTGCTCATTACCTTCCTCTATTTCTCTCTCTCCTTTTCTCTTCCTCTAAATGGAATCTAAATCTGCTTCATTTTCACTCGCTGTCCTTTCTTCCCCCTGCCCTCCCTCCCTACTTTTCTTTTTACCTTCTAATTTTCCTTCTCCCTTCTTTTCTTCCTTCCAACTTCATCCCTTCTTCTCTAAATTCTTCTTTTTACCGTTTTTCCCCTGCTCTGTTGTTATTTCGCTCTCTTGCCTTTCTTTCTTTTAAATTCTTCCTTAATTTTTCTTTTCTTAGTCCTCTCTTTTTCCCCTTGCTTCTTTTCCTCATACAATACTCCCTTTCTCATTTCTTTCCCCCTTCCTTACTCTTTCTTTTTTCATTCCTTCCTTCCCTTTGTCAGAGGAATGTTGTCCATTGTTCACATGGAGCTGTCCACTAAAGCTGGTGCTGAAATAGTTAAGTGTGAAAGATGCACAAAGCAGAGCTTTTCATCTTCGTTATCATTTTTTTTTTTTTTTTGGTGATACAAAGCTGCTATAAATTCATGAGAAGCGCTCTGCATTCACTCAATCCAAAAATCCTGACCGGTCAGCCGAGCCCTCCTTTTACACACAGCATTGCTAAAATATTTCTCAGTGATAGTTTCTCAGATGCTCAGTAAACTCACATCATTAGACAGATACGCGCTGCAGCTCGCTCTCGTTTCTCTGAATTTATTTGACTTTATTTTATTTTTTCGCATAAAGAGCGGTGAACATGTTCACACAGCTTGAGGCAACACAGCTGCAGGAGCAACGTGGGGTCAATGCCCACAGGTGTTACACACACACACACACACACACACACACACACACACAGACACACACACACACACACACACAGACTCGTGACCCATCCTCCTACATACACACACTTCTCCAAGTGTATGCTATTAGACTGGAATTAAAGAAAGAGGGAAAAGGATTATAAACAAGTACACACACACACACACACACACACACACACACACACACACACACACACACACACACACACACACACACACTTGTGTTATGTGTTATTTGAGTAGAGGTCAAGGGGTCAACAAGCAGCAGATGAACAGTACAGGTTGTTTTACTCCAGCACTGCATTAACATCTTTTCAACACTGGACATGTGTGTGTGTGTGTGTGTGTGTGTGTGTGTGTGTGTGTGTGTGTGTGTGTGTGTGTGTGTTGATAACAGTCTCTATGATGTTCGTAATGCATTTCTACCAAACCTCTTAAGACTTCCTCAAGACTGAAGGGTTTGAGAGATTCCCAGAACAAGGACGACACACTTCCTTTATCAAAGCACTACTTTGCTTTCTTTCCTTCTTTCTTTCTTTCTTTCTTGCACGAGGACAAACACAACCACATGCTTCTTTCTTGCTCTTTCTATGTTGGCTTTGGTTCCTTCTCTTCCTTTTCCACTTCCTTTCTTTTCTCTTCCTCTCACTTTCAACTGTGCTTCTCTCTTTTTTGTTCTTTCTTCCATCCTTCTTACTTCATCCCTAAATTATTAAGTTTCTATGTTTTAGATTTTTCTCTCTCGTCCATGTTCTGAAAGGAATCTAAATCTGTATTTTCATGCCCACATGTCCTTTCTTCATTCTCCCGTCCTTTCTCGTCAGCTTTTACTACGTTCTGTCTCCCTTCTAACTTTCCATCTCAATTCTTTTCTTCCTACCTTACTTTCTTCCTCAAATTCTCTTCATTATTTCATCCATTTTTAATTCCTTCCTTTATCTCTCTCTCTCTCCTTTCCGTCTTCAATCTCTTCTTCATATTTTTCCTTTTGATTCTTTTTCCTTCCTTCTTTCCTTCCTACATTACTTCCTTCCTAGGTTCCCTCCCCTTTCTTACACCCTCCCTCCCTTCCTTCATTTTCTTTCTCATATACATTGTTGATTATTCACAAAGCATTTCCAATGAACTTTTAAGTCACAAAAGAACTCCACAAAACTGATCTCCTGAACGAGACCCACACCGCTCCTGATTCAGTAGATTTTTTTAAAATTTTTTTTAATTTTTATATCTGTTGGTTTTAAGCTCTTTCTCTTCTTTTTTTGCTTCTGGAAGACGCTGAGCAATTGAAGGTCAAAAGCAGCGCGGTGCTGGACATGGGATTTGATCTCATGACCATCTGGTCAGCAGCAGAAAGCCCTACCCACTGAACCGGCTCTATCTGGTTATCGCCGCTGCGGTCTTCACGGAGACGCCTTTACACACAGCGGCACTGCGGACGCCTTTTCCTGGCGTGTCCCGTGTTTGAATAATGGTTTGGCTAATAACATAGCGTCCTAGCCTGCACTTCATATTCTGCTGGAAACTTGGAAATAAACGAGTGCAGTGTTGAGCTCTCAGTGCCGCGCTGTCTATCACTAATCAGAAGACAGATGGTACGTCAGTGACCGCTCTGGCTGTTGCACAAGCTGGAACATGTTGCATTAAATTACTTTTTTCTACACACTTTCTAGCACAAGGATGAGAAAAAATGAGTGTGATGTCGCGGAGATGATAAAACCATAAAGTCCAGCACTCAGTAAATACCGCTTTCATTTATTACTAATATTATTTACAACAATGCGTTCAGACTGAAGTCTCGTAACTCCACACACTTTCATCTTCCTCTCTTCCATCTGTCCCTCTCTCCCTCCACTTGGCCTCTCCTCTCCTCTCTCTGTAACACTATACATTAATATACATTAATATTCCTTCCCTCTACTGCTTTATTTCTTTCTTCCTCTCACTCATCTGTCCTTCCTTCCTTCCTTCTTCCTTCCTTCCTCTTGTCCTTTCTTGTACTATTCATTAATATTAATAATATTCATTTGTTTCCTTTCTTAAATCATTATTTCCATGCTGTCCTTCTACCCTTTTGTCCTTCCTTCCTTCTTCTTTTTCTTTCCACCCTACATTACTTTCCTTCCTTGGTTCTTCTATCCATCCCTTGTTCCTCCGTCCTTATCCTTTCTCATTCTCCATCTTTTTCACGCTATTCATTATTATTAGACGTATTCTCTTGTTTCCTTATTTAAATACACATTACCCCCCCCACACACAGACACACACTTCCCTGCCGTCCTCACCTCTTCCTGTGTCCTTCCTTCCTTCTTCTACTTTCATTTCAGTTTTCTTTCAATTGTTCGTTCCTTCCTGTCTTCTACAGTATATCCCTTCCTTCATTTAGTCCTTCCTTCCTTTTTATTCATCACTGTTCTGTCTTATACCTTTCCCTTTTTTTTTTCCCCCTTGCCACCGTCGCCCTCGGCTTGCTCATCAGGGACAATCTTATCATTTTGATTCATACACATTGCATACAGACTTACTTCTTTTTATTGTGTAAAGCTGCTTTGCGACAATGTCAATTGTTAAAAGCGCTATATAAATAAAATTGACTTGACTTGACCTTCCTATTTCCCTTCCTTGGTTTTCTTACCCATCCCTTGTTCCTCCGTCCTTATCCACCATCTTTTTCATACTATTAATTAACATTAATACTATTTCCTTGTTTCCTTCCTTAAATCTTTATTACCTTCCTTCTACCCTTTTCTTCCTTTGTTTCTTCCTTCCTTACTTCCTTCTTCTTTTTCATTCCACTCTGCATTCTTTTCTTCCAGTTTACTTTCCATCCATTTATCCTTCCTTTCCTCCATCACCCCTTCCTTTATTTTTGATGCGTTCCTTCTCATTTCCCTTCCTCATCCCTTCCTTGGTT
Source organism: Clarias macrocephalus (assembly GCA_011419295.1). Lineage (NCBI taxonomy): Eukaryota > Metazoa > Chordata > Actinopteri > Siluriformes > Clariidae > Clarias > Clarias macrocephalus. The sequence goes on along the minus strand of JAAGKR010008732.1, from coordinate 5,660 downwards.
CTTCTATCCATCCCTCGTTCCTCCTTGCTTGTCTTTTTCTTATTCTCCATCTTTTTCACACTATTCATTAATATAAATAATATTCCTTTTTCTTTCCCTCTTATTTCCCTGTTGTCCTCACCCCTCCCTATGTCCTTTATTTTCCTTTCCTCCATATCCCTTTCCTCTTGACATTTGTCCTTCCATCCTCCCTTTGTTCCTTCTTATTTTTCACTCTGCTCTACATTCTTTCCTTCCCATTTTCTTCCCATCTTTCTATCCTTCTTTTATTCCATATCAACTTCCCTCTTTTCATTTGCCCTTCCTTCCTTCCCCTTGTCCTCTCCTATTCTCGATCTCCTTTCTCTCTCTCTCGATTTCTCCTTCTCTCTTCCATCTTTTCATAAATCTATTCTGCTTTTCTTTTATTCCACTCTACATTTGTTCCTTAAAGTATCTTTTCATCCTTTATCATTCCATAAGCATAAGAGTGAACTACCTTCACTCTTCCCTTTCATCCATCCTTCTATCTATCTGATATCTGATTCTCCCATCCTAGTTTTTTTTCTTGTTTTTCCTTCCTTCCTTATTTTTCTTCACTTCTCTCTTCATTCCTTCCTTTCAATCGTCCTCCTATTTTTTCTTCCTCCCTTTCATAAACATGCAGAAATTTCCTCCCTATTTGTATTTCAAAAAGGCAGAAGAGACCCCTGTCTTTATAAGGATAGAAGAAGACTTGAGTGGACTTTAAGGTTTTTTTTGCGTGTGTCCCCGAACTCCTTTCTCACTTTGTATGTCCTTTCATTCCGTCTCTCCGTTTCTCTCATAGCCCGAGGGTGATGAAGAACTTCCTTGGCATGTCAGAACCCAGCAGTCACAAAATGAATGAGACGAGATAAACAGTGAAAAGGAAGACAGATAGGCCTGAGGGTCTTCTTTAGTTCCTTCAGCTGGAGGAACCCAAGCCCTTTCTCTGCTCTCTGATCTCATGCAGAGTCGTTTTTTAATGAATCCTTTGCTGATGTAATTAGCAGGAGAATTGGGAGCTGAACAGGACGTTATTAAGGGATTTACAATAGAACGGCCAAGGAGAAAGAGGAGAAGAGAAAAACACAGAAATCTGTGGAAGTCTGCTTTGGGCATAAAGTAAATAAAAACCCTGCATCAAATCCGGAGAAAGCAAGTCACGGCTATAAAATCCCATCTCAGAGTTACGAGTTAAAATCACGAATTCAATAGAATGTCATTTTAAGGAACAATACATTATAAATATGAGATGAAATGTAATAATAAACAATGTGAGACACTAAAACTAGTCATTATTATTTATACACTATATGATACTGATGAGATGCAGGGTCATAACTTCAAAACTACAGGAAAAAAGTCATAATTATGAGATAATTATGAGACACAAGTCATGATTTTAAAATGCTAATTCATAATTTTTTATATACTGACTTTTTTAAATTATTTTTTTTAATAACAAACCTGCTTTTTATAACCCAAATGTATTACTTGTAGTCACAAAACTATGGATTACTTATATTACATATTTATACTTTTATACCAAAATTTTTTTTATCAAAAACTTAGTTGGTATCTTACAACTGGTTAAACTCATAATGACCTAATTAACTTATATTTTACTTAGTATCTTGAAATTATAAGATCAAACTCAGTTATGATTTTAAAAAAATCTAAAAATTCAATTAGAGTATATTTGTATAGCGCTTTTTATAATTGTCATTGTCACAAGGCAGCTTTACACAGTTAAAAGAAAATTATTTACGTTTGTATGAAATGTGAATGTGTAAGAATCAAAATGATTAGATAATCCCTGAAACACAATGAAAACCCCATGAACACAATGTCAGTGTCTCTCAAAATTATCACTGGGTATCTAATACAGTAAATGCTTCTTACTAACTTGAATTATGACTATACATTTTAAAGCTCTAATTTATCTCATAATTGTTGCATGGTATTTACTTAGTAAGATACTTCGTATCTTAGAATTATGTGATCTCAATATATTGACTTGAAATACAATAATGATGACTTTATCTCACTTAGACTCTCACAGGTGTCACAAAGTATCTCAAACTTTTATAAATAAGGCTTTATCTCATTATCTGGTTTGATATCTCAATTTTCGGTTTTAAATTATGACTTTGGGTCACACAATTTTGGTAAAAAAATCGGATTAGGTATCCAATTAAACATAACCAAATATTATTAAATATTTAATAACTAATAAATAACTGCCTAATTATGGAGTGGCACCTGCACAGATATGTGATAGTATCTCAAAATATTGACCTGGTATCTCATAATTAATTAATATGACTATTGCAAAGTCTATTAAAACTAATAAAATATTTAAAATGTAAAATATTGGGTATAATTATAACTTGGTATCCCACAATTGTGACTTAACTAAAATGACTTAAAATATGACTTTACATTTAAAACTATAGATTGTAATCGCATAATTATGGTATAATTCCTAAAGGTCATATATACACTGTATAATTATATATTATATAATTATAATACACTGAATCATAATACACTGAATTATACCATAATTGTGTGATTACTATATAAACCTAAAACGTAAAATATTGAATACTTATTGCAAAGTTTCTCAAAATGAAATTTATAATTATGACAGCTGAAAATTATGATTTTGTGTTTTTATGGCTTAGTATAATATCATCTCAAAATTCTGATGTTATCCCATTTTGGTGACTTATTAACCTAAATTATAACCTTGCGTATTAAAACTTCTTATCTCATAATTATAGTATGATACTTAAAATTATAAGACAACATCTAAAAAAAATATTGACCTGGTATCTCATAATTATTGCAAACTATCTTAAAATTTACTCATTATAACATATCCTGGAATTATGATTCGGTACCAAAAAATTACAACTTTTTACATTTTTTCCTCAAAATTCTGAATTTACATGGCAACATTGAACAATTTAGACATACCTGCAGTATAATAATTTCCCTCATAACCATCACTTTGTATCTGGATTATTACACTGTTTCTCAGAATTATTAGATTGCACAATGCATTTTTTTAAAAACTTGTGTACATGGGATAAATCTTACCTCCGTCTCCAAGAAGCGCCTGAGCGCTCTTTTCTTTTTGATGCTTTTCCTTCTCACCGATACGGCCACGCCCAGCGCCACGATCACCACCACGAACAAGCCGCCGATCACGCCTGCTGCGATCAGAGGAGTCCTGGCAGACGGGGAGAAGTGGGAAATGAACGTTTACACAGCCAGGACTAGACACAACACGAAGCAGAATAGCTTCAATTTATGAATCATGTCACAATGCTGACATTTCTTGATGTCGACACTGACATTTCAAGAGTAATTATGTTAAAACGTTACAGTGCTGTGAAGAAATATCTCACCAATGTACCAATGTATGTTCAGCCAAAGCATTAAAACTACTAAAATAAAAACCACCTGGGCTTTGCTTTCCACTTGTGCCACCGCACACCTGGGGTTTGCTTTCCGCTTGTTGTCTGTGGCGCCTTTAGGGCGTGGCTCACTGCGGGAGTGCTGTTGTGTCTGGCACCAGGATGATCCTTTGGTGTATCCAATGGATGCTTGATCAGATTGGGACCTCTGAGGTTTGGAGGGCGGGTCAGCGTCCTTGGACTTCTTCTGGTGCCTTTCTATCTCGGCCAGTGTTGACTTTTTTCAGAAAATTGTGCTGGATTGGCTTTTCAGTGGGATCGGACCAGACTGGTTGGCCTTAGGTTCTCACTTGGGTGCCCATGATCCAGTGTACTGGTGTGTAATTGGTGATCAATGGTGTTCAGTTTACCTGGCAGTGGCAGTGATGATATTTCCAACCAAGTGGAAGTGATCATGGCGGCACAGGGGTGTAGTGGTTAAAACTGTCGGCTTGCATCTCCAGGGTCCGGGTTCGAATCCCACCTCTGTGTGCATGGAGACTGGATGTTCCCTCTGTCCTTGGTGGGTTTCCTCTGGGTACTCCGGTTTCCTTCAAGATTAAGCTAATTGGTGTTTCCAAATTGCCTGTAGTTCGTTTAATGAGTCTCCTGGGATGGGCTCGAGGCCCACCGTGATCCTAAATACAGGTCAGGGCGGTATAGAAGACGAGTGGAAATGATAATGTCGTATACATTGCTGTCTTGTTCTTCTGTCATGTAGACGCGTCTCCAAACTGCTGCAAACAATCTCTTCTGAAGGAGCCGGTAATGTTTAATGAACGATACCTGACAAGCCAACACTTCAAAGTGACTTATTTATAGCGATTATGAATCATTTATGTACCAGGACTACAATTTTGAGTTCATTGTTTTTCTTTCGTACTCATTGTTCCTTGAGTAATTAAACCACCGCATGGTGCAATTAACCTCCAATCTTGCATTGATCCTGATTTAATCAGATACCAGATAAGTTTCAGTAAACTTGGACAAACTATGAGAGTGTAGCTTCCATTCACTACATGTGTGTGTGTGTGTGTGTGTGTGTGTGTGTGTGTGTGTGTGTGTGTGTGTGTGTGTGTGAGGGTGATAAATAAAAACAAACTGAAAAAAAAGAAAAGTGTAAGTGTGTGAGGTGTAGTTTACGGGCTGTAGTTGTGTGTGTGTGTGTGTGTGTGTGTGTGTGTGTGTGTGTGTGTGTCTCTGCATAAAAGAGACTGGATGCTGGATCATCCACTGCCGAGATGAGATCTGTCTGGTTAATTGACTATCGATCGCATCGTGAAGCTCCCATCCGTCACACACCCACCCACAGAGAAGACACACATCGCTATTTATGATCACTTCACACGTGGGCGCATAGCGCTGGCGCTGTTACTGTACGTTTGCTTTAGCAACTTTTTGTATTTGAATAAAGGAAGGTGTAACGAAGATGAATTCTCCTTCTCAAATCCCGATTCGGACTGAACTGGGGATTTCTCACATTAGAGAACGTTTTCATTTTCAGTAAACTAAATTCCTGACCGTTCTTGATCGCGTGACTCTGTAACACACCTACTGTATGTACTAATGGGAGCAATGTGATGACGAATCTGATTTAGCCGTGAATTTAGTGTGTGTGTTTGTGTGTGTGTGTGTGTGTGTGTGTGTGTGTGTGTGTGTGTGTGTGTGTAATATCCCAGTCTTGAACTGGAAATCCATTTGTGCACAGTAGTTAGTGGTGCTTTGTTCCCTTTGCCCCATGAGAACAAAAGAAAATGCTATCAATTTATCAAGAGTACACACACACACACACACACACACATATATATACAGTACACACACACCAAACACATGTCTACACTGAGCCTAACAGCAAGCCATTAATCACACAATGATGGTCGAGTCAGTGTACAACTTTCCCCTCTCCGTCTCTCTCATTATGTCAGTAGACGCTCTAGAAAATACAGGTACAGAAACACCTTCAGCACTCGTCCTCTGAGAGAGAGAGAGAGAGAGAGAGAGAGAGAGAGTGTGTGTGTGTGTGTGTGTGTGTGTGTGTGTGTGTGTGTGTGTGTATGTGTGTGTGTATGTGTGTGTGTGTGTGTGTGTGTGTGTGTGTGTGTGTATGTGTGTGTGTGTGTGTGTGTGTGTGTATGTGTGTGTGTATGTGTATGTGTGTGTGTATGTGTGTGTGTATGTGTGTGTGTGTGTGTG
>JAAGKR010008731.1:0-29845 GCA_011419295.1 Clarias macrocephalus | reverse complement strand
CTTGGAGATAAAGGGAAGGTTTGATATTGGCCTGTAATTAGAAAGCAGACAGGGGTCAAGGTCAGGTTTCTTGATTAGCGGTTTAATAACGGCTAATTTAAAGGATTTGGGAACATACCCACTACTGAGTGAACAGTTAATTACTTTCAACAAGGGTTCTATTATTGCAGGTACTATCTGTTTGAGAAAATGTGTCGGTATAGGATCTAATATACAGGTTGACGATTTTGAAGAAGAGATGAGTGAAATTAATTCCCTCGCTTCAAGGGGAGTAAAGTGTTCTAAGTTCTGATGTGATGTGGTTAGATCATCTGAATTATTTAAATTGTCTGGTTTCAAAGCCTGAATTTTGTGCCTAATATTTATAATTTTGCTATTGAAAAAGTTCATGAAATCCTCACTACTGCATGATGTTGTTGTGGAGATTTCTGCAAGTCACGGGCACATCTAGTGATACATACTCAAGTATATCCAGGCTGATAGTAATTATAGTCAAGCAATACATGTGTTAGGAACCTCCACTAGAGGTCACTGTTTTTCATTGTAGTTTTTGTTGGTCGACTCCGTTTCCCAGAAGGCACCTCAGTCAGGTGATGAGTGCTCACCTGAACTGAGGTGGCTCATTAAAGGTTCTATAAATAGCAGTTTGTTCTGGGAAACTGGGTCGAGCATTGTTTGTTTGTTATGTTGATTGTTTGTTTATATATTCTTCCATTTATATATCTTATTACTGTCATGTGGGCATTCCTTTTTGTTTATTTCTTTGAGTTTATATTTTAGTTATATTGTTTTAACCTGTATTTTTTAAGAGGGCTTTATTTTTGGTTTGCTTTATTTCTCTTTGTGTAGATGGATTCATGGAGCTGCCCTGTTCATTGTTTAGTGTTTAGGTTGTGTCTCCTCGTGTGTAAGTACTGTTCTGTGTATCCCCAGTGTCTGCCTTCTTGTCTAGTTCTTTGTTTGTTGCTTTCCTTTTCTGTTTAGGTGTTTGTAACCCCATGAGTGCTTAGCCGCTAGTAGGCCTAGGCTGCTAGTAGGCCTAGGCTGCTAGTAGGCCTAGGCTGCTAGTAGGCCTAGGCTGCTAGTAGGCCTAGGCTGCTAGTAGGCCTAGGCTGCTAGTAGGCCTAGGCTGCTAGTAGGCCTAGGCTGCTAGTAGGGTTATCCTCTAGTGGGATTGACTGCTAGTGGTTCTGGTCGCTAGTAGGTTAGGTGCTAGTTTGGAATAGCCTCATGGGTGCCCTGGGGGGTTTTCCAGAAAGCAGGTTATGTGACATACCCGGGTAAGTTTAAGAGTAAGTTTGTGGATAACCTCAACTTTCGGTTCCAAAAACGGAGGTAACTTTCTGGGTGTGTTTGTAACCATAGCAACTTGCTCTCTGAAGATAAGCTGCTCGGTAGCAGGTTATGTTCCAGGGTAAGTTTGTTTCAGAGGTTTATTGAGCCTGACGTGCGCTTTTGATGATGATCCTGTGGATGTGGAGGCTTTCATTTTCGCCGGGAGAGAGTTATAACACCGCTTATTGATGTCTTTTAATTCCCTAATGATTATTTGGAAGTTTTATCGGTTTTCAAGGAAATCGGTAATTTAACACATCTCTTGAAACCGCATATTGCAAATGTCTTAAATCGCGGGTCTGAAAACACAGAAAAATAATTGCAGTTAGGTCAAACAAATTTGATATTTTAAGTAATCGTAAGTACTTAAATAACAGTAACTTTTACCTTAAAGTTCCACCAAGGAACCTATAGAGCACCGGTGGCTCAGTGGTAAAGGTTTCGCCTGCCATGTGAACGGCCCGGGTTCGATCCCCCGTCCGGCTTGTCTGATGTGGTGACAGCAACTATAATTCATTTAATTTGCAACAAGTTCAACAAACTAAAAAAATATATAGTTCTGTTTACTTAAAATTGGAAACATCATTACTTAAAAAAATTATGTAACTGATTACAGTGTACGTAGCACTTCGTTTTTTTTTTTGTGTCAGGGCATTTTTTGGGTGGCTGATGCGGAGCATGTGGGAAAGGCAACTGTCTGTTTATTATGAGCCGTTCGCACTGTATGTCTGGCACTTAAACACTTTTTACACACACTGTAAACCCAATTAATTTGGCAAAACTCAAATAATTTGAGGTAATCAGTTATTTAAGTAATGATGTTTCCAATTTTAAGTAAATTGTACTATACATTTGAGTTTGTTGCAAATCAAATAAATTGCTGTTGTCGGGAATCGAACCCGGTCTTCACTTACCACTGAGTCACCAGAACTCTATAGAGTTTAAGAAGGTGGAATTTTAAGGTGACTGTTAAAATATCAAAAGGTTCTGAATACTCAAAGTCTATTAATTGACCTAATTGCAATTATTTAAGTTAACAGTCCTCAATGTGTTTAATTACTTTGAGCATTAGGGTTTACAGTGTATAATAAAAGGGAAGCCGATGTCAAATGTGCTATTTAATCCTCTCACACATTTACTCCGTCTGTTATTTTTCTCTTTCTTTAGCCGATGCAGCCGTGTTGCTTTTTTTTTTTTTTTTTTTTTTTCTTCATTATTATTGGCTTGAATTCTTCATATGCTGCATTTAAACCTCCATCTCCGCCTCTGTGAAGTTTGCCGCTCTCTTTTTTTTTCACTTTGATTTTCCATTTTGACTCGTGAAATCGGCGATCCGTTGAAAATGTCTTGATGTAGCACCGCACACGCGCATTAACTCTGGATAACCAGTAGGAGGTTGATTAAACTGACTCTGCTCAGGGGTTTTGGAACCAACATACTCGTGGTATGCGGGTTTGGGGTAAATCAACTCTGAGGTTAAGTTTTACCAAATGGTACGTTAACCCAGCTTTCTGAAAGACCCCCCCCCCCCTGCTTCTTGTGTTCTGTTTCCTCTTTAGGTCCGTACAGGTTCCCTGTGTTCAGTTCCTGTGTTTACCCTGAGCCCTAGTTTGAGTTTGTTTTGGTTACTTTGTTGGTTTGTGTCTGTTTAGTTAATAAATAAAGACTCTTTCTGTTGAACCCCTCTGCCTGCTCTAATATATGCCCACGGCAACTACATCAGCCGGTCTAGCCAAACCACCAGCTAGACGCCATGACAATATGTAATGTAACCATGAAAGAACATGTAGCTAACATGACACAAGAAACCCTGTCACATGGGCATCCTGGACACTCACTCGACTGATAAGGGCTCTTGGGTTAGCAGGGTTCCTGAGATATGTGGCAGGAGATGAGACAACCTCCACACGGCAGTGAGACAGTGCAATAACTTTTGGCACGACATCCAATGTGGGGTTCAAGATCATAGTGATGGTCAGTGGGAAGTTACACAAGAATAACTGCTTGAAACAACACTGTTGAAAGATGAGTCACTTTATCTTTGTGTAAATCACTCAATGCAGAAAATGGTTTAAACGATGGTATTCTGCGTAGAGCACAGAGCAGTGCGGAGAAAGGACTGCATTACAATCTCTAACATTCTAGAGGTTATGGTCAGAAAAATATACAGAGGTCACGCAGAGTGAGATGGCATGAGGCTGCTAAAAACTCAAGTTTTGAGATTTATATTAATTTAAAGTTCAGCTTTAATGTGGGTCGATATAACTGCAATGAAAACATGGTGAAGCTCAGGGTGAGAAGAAATACATGTGGTGAGCATCATCAGACTTTTTCTGCGGCGTCCATCATAATTAAACCCAATCTGGTCAGCATTGTTTTAAAAATATAATAAAAGCATTAAATAACCACAGTGCTAAACTATCATCTCTTGCACATGCTTTTATCAAATATACTGTAGTGTGTATGTTTTATTGATTTATTATATATATATTTTTTTTTTTACCAAACACAAGGTTCAGTTATTTGTGATGAGACAACCCAAGGAGGTTTTTACTCAGTCCACATCCATTCATCCCATTCATATACTTCATTTCCTTTTATTTCTTTTCGATTGTTGCATTTCAATATATTACAATAGAATGAAACTTAATCACTAAACCGTGATTATTAATGTTATCACAGTAAGAATTTGTTGCTGACTATTAAACTAGAGTCTGATTACACATTATACCTTTCATATATACATATTTTCCAGTAAAGTCAGTTACAAATTAAAAAAGCTATTACTACAATAATTCCATGTACTTTTCAGGAGGCGGTGTTTTCACACTTGGTCTCTTTTAGCTTTCACAAAAAACTCAACAGGATCACTCAGCATTTTCTCCATGTATGTGAACACTGCAAATAAACTCGGCGCCTCCAGCTCTCCATGTCATACCCACCGTTTAACACATTCTAATAGTGATTTGTAATTAGAATAGTAATAAGTAATTACACATGTACTTTTCAGAACTTTATTTATTTTTACCTTAATACTTTTTTAAAAACCCATTTATACTTTTAGATCTGCACAAATAATAATAATGATGAGGATGATGATGGTGATTACAACGAATTATTGCTACAGTAACCATAAGTGAAACAAGGAGGCAGTCAAAGCTCAAAATTCTCCATATCAAAAATTTGCTGCGCGGTAAATACCAACATTGGAAAATGTAAAACAGTACCAAAATGCACCTGAGTCACATTGTCAATGTTCACATCAGTGATCACCTGTTCTAGTCGTAGTTTGAATCCTGTTTGGGTCCATGGTTTAGTTAACTATATACTGTAGACACACACACACACACACACACACTCTTCTCAACATACACACTGCAGGTCAGCTCTCAATTCACATGATATAAAGTTCATTCTATTTCATGATCATTTTTTATTTTCAGTCATGATGGTGTGTTTTGGGCTCATCAGTCTCCTGCTGTGTGTAAGCAGACACATGGCCAACACTGGGGAGTAAACAACAGCCTTCATTTAATTTGTGATTACTAAAGATGTATTAATGTAAATATAAATATATATAATATACTTAGCATCATCTGCATTCTCCTTAGATTTAGGTAGTTATAATGATACTATAAACATATGAATTCTTTAAAATTGTATATAATTATGCAAAATACATTTCCTAAATGAATTTTCTAAAACACGTTCACCTCAGTTTGTCCTTCATGAAGGTGACTGGCGGTTGAGACACATGAAGCTGCAGGTGAAACCTTTATTGTGAACAGCAAGAATTAAACAAATCCCCAAAAACCTTGAGTCAAAAACAAGTCAAACTATAAAACCAGAATAGTGAGAGAAACAAAAATAGAGAACAGAGACTCAAAGATTTTAAGCCAAATTAAAACATATCATACAGTAGGTCTCCTTGTCAAATCAAATCAAATCATTTATTTCTATAGAACTTTACAGCAGCCTAAGTTGTACCAAAGTGCTTTACAGTTCTAAAAATGCCAATAAAGTGGCATTAAAAATAGAAATAAAAATACAAACAGAATAAAAAATATCATTATAAATAAAAAAAATGAAAAGTTTAATCATAGACATAGTCATCAAAATTATAATAATAATAAATAAAATAACTAATAATAATAAAGAAATAAGATAAAATTATAAAAAGATTACATAAAACTATAACATATTAAAGGCTATTCTAAACAAGTGAGTCTTCAGTTTTGCCTTAAACAGAGGGAGGTCCGTAATGCTCAGGTGGAATGGTGTTCCAGAGTTTAGGACCAGCCTCTGCAAAGGAGTGATCACCCCATTGCTCGTACCTTGACCGAGGGACCACTAACAGGTTTTGTTTAGTATACGTAAGACTCTACTTTGTTGATAAAAGCTTACTGTCTCACAGAGGTAGGAAGGTGCCAGACTATTAATCGCATTAAAAACAAACACCAAAAGTTTAAACTGAATCCGGAACTGTACCAGAAGCCAGTGGAGAGAATACAGGATCGGTGTGATATGATCATATTTACGATTACTGGTCAGCATAGGAGCCGCAGCATTCTGTACAAGTTGCAGACGACGATGTAAATGAGCTTGAGTGACTCCAACATAAAGTGCGTTGCAGTAGTCCAGCCGCGGACTAAGAAAAGCGTGAATGTCTTTCTCCAGGTTGATCTGATTTAAAAAGGGTTTGACCTTTGCGAGGAGGCGCAGATGGAAAAAGCCTGCCCTGACAACAGAGTCAACGTGTGTCTGAAAGTTTAAACAGCTGTCTAAAGTCACCCCCAAATTTTTGACTGCTTGGCTAAAATGAGGAACTGGAGAATCAAAACCAGCAGGGATAAAACTAGAAGGATTGGAGGCGCCAAACATAATGTATTCATTTTTACTCTCATTCACACAGAGACAGTTTTGTGACAGCCAAAGTTTGATGTCATGCAGACAACTGTGGATCGATTTAAGTGCATCAGATGAATTTGGCACAACTGGCAGATAGAATTGTAAATCATCTGCATACAGATGAAAAGAAACGTTGTGCTTTAAAATAATCGACCCTAATGGCAGCAGCCAGACGAGAATCAGGAGAATCGAGTGGTCTACAGTATCAAAAGCAGCAGTGTGGTCCAACATCACGAGCAGCACAGGTTTTGTGGAGTCAAGGGATAGGAGGATATCACTCTGTACCTTCAAGAGAGCAGATTCAGTGCTGTGGCGTGTTCTAAAGCCAGATTGAAATTTCTCTAGAATATGATTTTTTTTCTAGAAAAGACTGTAACTGGATAGAGACGACTTTTTCTAAAACCTTAGATAAAACGGATAGATGAGATACTGGTCTAAAATTAGACAATACTGCAGGATCAAAATTGGATTTCTTGATAAGGGGCCTGACCACAGCGTGCTTGAAGACATCTGGGACAGACTCTGAACTAATGCAACTGTTAATAAAAGAAAGGAGACATGGACCCACTGCGTTAAAAATCTGCTTCCTGCTTCAACACCCTAGAAGGAATAATGTCCAGAGGACAGTTATTTGGGGATAACCGCTGAACAACTTTAGATAGAAAAGACAAGGGACACTGGCTCAAACCTGTTAAACACAGGTGAGGGCGTAGAAGAAGAAGAACATACATCAAGACCATCAGAAGTAGTGTTAATATTCTGTCCTATCAACAAAATCATTAAGAAATTCATCACAAAATGATCTTGATACGTGTTTCCGAACATTGCACAATGGATTTGTCACTGACTGGATTGTATTGAATAACACACTAAGACAATTGCAGCTGGTAGAAATTACATTTGACAAGTATAAGTACACATGAGACAGAGCTGAGATCATAGCTAAAGGAAGAGACATACAGTCCACCACAGGGGTTATTTTTCTCCTTTCTGGTTTACTCAGGATGTGGTTTGTGATCATAAATATATTGATGCAAACGTCCGCAGGAAAAGAGATAATTAGTCCACAGGATGTTAATCATACATGAGGAAGAAATAGCTATGGTAGTAGTTCAGCAGTTATGTGCATGAGAGTCTAATGAAGAGCAATGCAAACACTGTGGAGACTGTGATACAATAACTTCAGGATCAGTACAACAGGTGTACGGAATTACGAACATAATGAACTTATAAATTAAGTCCAGCTGTGAGCATTGATACATACTGTATACTGTACAGGCTGGGGATGTTTGAGAGACTCTGATGGAAGAATTAGATGTAAAAACAAACAGTTTGGTTCTTTTCAGAACATACTGTAGTAGGCAAAGTTTTCTCAACCAACGCTACTGGATGTGTAATAAGATTATGTCAGCCATTGGCTACTTATACAAACTTACCTGAAGGCTTGAAACCCAGACGTTTATTCTTTGGAGCTGGAAAATCTTAGAGTTATAAATCTGGATATTTATTTAACCATTAGCTGTTGGTCCAACTGGATTGTAACTCTGCCACATTCACAAATGCCTTTAAATACAGTTTTAACTCGCAGCTGTAACCGGCTGATTGATGTATTTACACCTGTATATCTGTAAAGTATCTGTAAGTATTCTTTGCCACTCAGCCACTGGATGAAGTGTCAGTTCCAAGCCCGGATAAAATGGAAGGGTTGCATCAGGATGGGCATCCAGCGGATAACCTGTGCCAAGTTTATGTGTGCGGACCTGATAGCCCAGTGTGGTGACAACGCACAACCAACAACCAAATGTACTAATTATGTAGAATAAAAACCAAGTAGGTTGTTGTCTAACACTGAACATCCAGAACAATCATCAACAAGGAAGTATAATCAACTAACAAACTCACAATCAAACATCAATCCAGCAGTGCATATGAAGATATGATCACCTGTTGGGTCCATGGTTTAGTTAACTATATATATATATATATATATATATACACACACACACACACACACACACACACACACACACACACACACACACACAGAGAACACACCCACACACACTTACATTACTTCCTGAGCTACACTACAGCTACACACACTTCTCACACTACACACTGCACTTCAGAGCGTCATTGCATTAATATAAGTTCCTCTTGTTTCTTTAAAACCATTTAAACAGTCAAGATGAAGTACTTTGGGATCGTGTGTGTCCTCGTATGCTGTGTGAGTGGAAATACAGCCTACAGTCGTGAGTAAAAAAAATCTACATAATTAAAAACAGATTTTTCCATTAATTAATTTATTTATTTATTTATGGAAGTTGTTTTATCTGCTCAGTTGCAATAGTGCAACAGAAAATCATTCTTTACCACTCAGTTTCTTTATAAATGACATGGATGCACTTGCAAGTGAAATTTCTACCGCAATAGGAAGAAACAAAGAAAGATTCCAGGAACAATCAGTTATAAGCCACTAAAAGCTGGCGGAAGGTCAGTTGATTTACACACAGGATATCCCAAAAAAAAAGAATCACATCAATAAGCAGAATAGCAAAGATCAAACTCAAAGGCTTAAATTTGAAACAGATTAGGGAATCTCATCAAATACATTTGTGATGCAGCATGTACATTTTTATTTTAAGTATAACACATGAGCTCATGAGCTAATGTAGCTAAAGACTGAAAGAAAAAAGCAGCAGGGATTTTCTGTCCACGCTTACACAGGATGTGGTTTGTGAGGACAAAAGTACTGACGCATAAATAGAGAAGAAACACCACATTAACCGCCCAGGAATTAAAACCTACTGTAGCCATGGTGGTAGTGCAGCGGTTATAAATCTGGGCCTGTGTGTGTAACAGTGGAGATTCGGGGGAAGAATTAGGATCCATGATGTGCATGAGGTGTCACAAAGAAGAATGCAAACACTATGGAGATAAAATAACAGCATTAATATAGTCCAGGCCAAAGCATAATACAAAACACTAAACCAGGCAACACAGGAGCGACAGACCGATCAAGACAACACTAGTAGTATTTAATACAAGATCACGTTTCTGTTTAACATTCAGTTAAATATTCCAGTGCTGTTATACTCTATATCATCACTCTCTTGTAGAGATGTACTGTATACAATAGTATTTTATATTTCGACTATTATAAATCTATAAACATTTTAAATTATTTTACTTAAGAAGGAAAATTATGGAAGTGTGTATGAGATGTGAGTGTGTGTGAGTCAGAATGATCAGATGGTCCCTGATGAACGAGCCGAGGGCGACGGTGCTGAGGGAAAAACCCCCTGAGATGGTAATAGGAAGAAACCTCGAGAGGAACCGGACTCAGCAGGGACCCCATCCTCATCTGGGTGATGACGGAGAGCAGGGATTGATCTGACCTCATACTGTGTGTTAGGAGGCTGGAAGTTCAGTATAACAGGAGACGTGTTTAAGATCATATGGAGTCCAGTTGGTTATTGGAGGCTCAGGTAGACTGTAGGAAACTCCAGTCAGGTAACTATAACAGCTGTCTGCATCCGCCGAGGACAGGAGCGTCTTCATGGTGAAGTGGAACCGTCCCCAGTCACCACACGTGTCCCAGACAGACCACACGGGGCTCCATGTGACCAGATCTCCAACCAGAAGCAGGACACCAGGACGAGTCAGACAGGTCCAGAGGACAGAGGGGGTCTGGATCACTGGCAGCTCAGGAGAGACACGTGTAGTGAGAGAGGGAAAGAGAGAGAGAGAGACAGATAACAGCTAGATCAATCAGTAACCAGACTGTATTTCTCTGCAGGTGTTCAGCAGACCACAATACAAGGTAATTAATGTCAGACTCCACATTCATTTATATTAAAATAAACAGTGAATACTGTAAATACATTGAGATTCTCATGCAGAATGATGGGCTTGATCATGTGCAGATTAATGTTCATGCAAAAAACAAACAAAAATGTGTCTAACTTATTATTACCTCCACATGCAGGTAGCACCGGCGACACAGAGGAAGGATCAGCTTCAGGTAATGAATTCAAACATTATCTTTCTGCACAGAAATTGATCTGCGGGTTAAATCTATATTTGTTCTATATAATATAAATCTATATAAGTTCTCAGAAAACATTATCATTAACACACAAACTCTATACACTTTATTCCATATATTGAACAGATACAGATATCTGGACCACAATAGCCGCGATGGACGACGATTCACTTGGAAAAGGTTTGAATTTAATTTCATGTTTAACACTTCCTTTTAAAGCAAGCGTAAATAATACGGCATAAGTAATAAACACTGTGTGTGTGTTCCAGTTAAAAAAGTCAGTAATGGTGTGATGAAGCAGTTACAATTACAGTTACTACTATTTAATTATTTTCCTGTAAGTCCAGGTGTTGGATTCTACATATCAGTTTATGTGTCCACGTTGTACATTTAGAATTTCACTGGCAAAAACAGATTAAAGACATCCATAATAATGATGTGCTTTGTAAGGTGATGTGTATCTAACATGTATGGAAGGAGTCTCCAGGGTCAACAAATCTGTAGTTTAAGTTTTCTAACATCTTCAGGGTGCAGAAGCTTCTACTGTACACTATTGTTTTTTCTGTTTTCTAGTGCAAGTGATAGCAGGAACTCAATATTAAAATTACATTCAGGTATATGCAAAGCCCGAGAGATAGCTTCAATCGCAGATATCGACTTTACTGAAGAATAAAAACAAAAACAGACAAACAAATCCAAAAAGTGAGAAAAAAAGCAGATTCTCAAAAAAAAGAGAAAAGTTTAAGGTCAAGCATGCAGCACGCAGATTTCCAGAGACCAGAAATGGGAACTACAATTGGAAATCAAAACAAGATCAAGAACCAAGCAAGAGAGAACACATAATCAGAAAGCTTACACTTAACTCAGAGTGAAACTCCACACTGAACACGTAATAGTCCAGTTCACAGATGTGATCAACTCCAGGGCCCGTATTCACAAAGCGTCTAAGATAGGAGCGTCTCAGAGCTCCTATCTTAGCTTAAAAAGTCCTAGCTGGGAGTCCTAGAATAAAAGTGATTTAGGAAACTTTTTAGAGCAACTCTGAGTAAGGAAAGTAGAAAAGCCTTTATCTTAGTGAGGGCGTGTGGTCGACCCCGTTGCTAGGGATGATGCAGCAGTTCAAGGATTGTGATTGATTAATAAAAAATAACCTCTGACCTCTGTAAAGGTTTTGAAATGAGCTCTTTGTGAAAACAGATTATATGATAATGGAACCAACAGTGAATCATAATTTTTGTATATGAAGAAATTGTATAATCATGACTACAGGCTACTTTATGCAAAGTTTCTAGGCTAAATGTCTTAAAGATAATTAAACAGCTAAATGTTGAAAATGTGTCGACTTTTGAAGCAACCAATTTCCACACAGTAGTTACTATATTTAAGTTCTCACATTTATTTATTGTACTGATTTTATTACTTGTGATTCATTTTAGATTGATGGGAGCAAAATGTCTCAGCTTTTACAATTTACAGGATCACAGGACATTTTATTTAATGTCAATCCAAGAGAGATGGGAGGAAATAAAACAACAAGAAAACCAAACTGGACAGAAGAGCAGCGTTTACTTTTAGCTTTACCTTTTAGCTTTTAGAGAATATTTTTTCCTTTTTGTCGTCTGCTATAGAAACTCTTAAGCCTCTTAAAAGTCCTCCTCTCTACTCTTAACTATTTTTACCTTAGAAGCTGTTTTTAGGGCTAAGATGTTTTGTGAATCATTTTTATCTTTACTAAGATTTAATCCTAAATTTAAGGAGAAATTCTAAGAAAATGCCCTAATTCTAAGATTTTTCTTAGAATTTTGTCACTAGGAGCAGCGTTTAGGCTTAAGAAGCTTTGTGAATACGGGCCCAGATGTTTGTTAATAAAAATGACTATAACCGTGGATGTGAGTGTGTATGACAGGAAGTGCAGTGTGGAAGTGAGGATGGGGGCTGTGGGGAATCAGTGTGTATGGCCAGCTCCAGAGTTGAATCTATAAATAGTATAAATGGTATAAATGGTATTCATCATCAGGTTGGACAGTGTTGGCTCAGAGTGTTAAGGCACCGAGTCACTGAGCTGGAGGTTGATGGTTCAAGCCCCAGCGCCACCAGGTTACCATTGTTGGACCCTTTTGTATTGTTGGACCCGATTGCTCTCAACCGTATCTGCTCCAGGGGGCGCTGTATCATAGCTGACCCTGCACTCTGACCCAGTTACACTGATATATGTGAAGGAAAAATGACTTCTGCAGTAAAGTATAACATAAGAAAAATAAAATTCCCTGTCATATGCTGATATATGAAAAAAATAACTACAGAAGTAAATGTTAAGGTAAATGTTATTAAAATTGTAATGAATAAGGAGGTGTGTGTGTGTGTGTGTGTGTGTGTGTGTGTGTGTGTGTGTGTGTGTGGATAGATGTTTCCTCGGGGTCTGTCTGCATGAGGTTCTCCCAGAGCTTGGTGGGTTTCCCCCGTGTACTCCAGTTTCCTCCCACAGATTAGGCATTCCCAAATTGACTGTAGTGTGTGAATGAGCATGTGTGTGTGTACAGTCTTATGCAAAAGTTTAGGCACCCCATTGATAAATACTATAACAGATTTTGATGATTTTTTTATTGAAAAGATTTTAACACAGTCTCTCTTGGAAATGGAAAAAAATGCACAATATTTTCAGCAAACTTTGGTGCATAGTTACTTTTTATATCATACATTGAACAAAGATAAAAAAATAAAAACATTATTGTTGGACTGTGCAAAAGTTTGGGCACCCTACATAATCAGTACTTAGTATCACCTCCTCTGGCAGATATCACAGCTTGTAAATGCTTTTTATAGCAGCTAAAAGTACTTGGGATTTTCTCCCATTCTTCCTCACAAAAGGCTTCTAGTTCTGTAATATTCTTTGGTCTTCTTGCATGCACAGCTCTTTTAAGATCTACACACAAATGTCCAATGATGTTTAAATCAGGGGACTGTGATGATCGTTCCAAAACTCACTCACTGTGGAAACTGCAAGCTGACAAACGCTTTGCTATCTTCTTGTAGCTTCTCCTGCATTGTGGGCATCAATAACTTTCATTTTTAGGGTCTGACACAGCAGCTTAGAGGAGCTGTTGAGTGTCTGCAAGTGTGTGCACAAGGTTTGAAGAGTCAAAGTATTTGTAAAGCTTTAAAATTGCAAAGCTTTGAAATTGGCATTTACTAATGACAGCTGTTGCCATGAATCAGATCTAACGAGCTGATTAAAGTCTGAAACCTTGTAAAAGAATCATAGACTCTGGAACTCTTAGGGTGCCTAAACTTTTGCACAGTGCCATAATAATGTTTTTATTTTTTATTTTTGTTCAATTTATGACATAAGAAGTAACTATGCATCAATATTTGCTGCAAATATTGTGCATTTTTTCCATTTCCAAGAAAGAGACTGTATTAACAACTTTTCAATTAAAACATTTCCAAAATCTGTTATTTATCAAGGGGTGCCCAAACTTCTGCATAACACTTTGTGTGTGTGCCCTGCAATGGATTGGCACCCTGTCCAGGGCGTAACCTGCCTCGTGCCCTTAGTCTCCTGGAATAGGCTCCGCCCCCAGCAACACTGTATACAGGATATAGACGATGAGTGAGTGAGTGAATAAGGACGTAGGATCTTAAGGTACAGAATATAAAGGATTTATTTTTTTTTATGATTTAATTTGTATTCATGTGCCATTTAACTAAAAAACGAAACAGAATTATAGGATTGCAGAATCACTGTTTCTGAGAGTGATGCGATAACTCTGTAATCAGACTGTATTTCTCTGCAGAAGATGAGACGATCCCAAAAGAAGATGTTTACTGCCTGGCTCCACGTCCATGACTCCAGATCACACACTAACACACAACATTCATTTGGGTCTAATTTTCTCTTCTTTTGACAGTAAACATACCTACTGTATTTTTTTATGACAGAATGTTACTTATAACACTTTAACTGTAATTATCACATGAAACATTTATTACTGAACCTGTTAACCTGCCGTTTGGATGATCCGCGCTGTGTTGCACTGTTATTCCCTTTATATATTTATTTACTTTTCTTTTAATTGAAGTCAGTAACATCAGGTCTTTCACTTTTTCACACACTGTGTGATTATTTAATTTAATTTCATGTAAATGAATGCATGGTGTGATGTAAAGTAATGTGTTCTGACTTTAGTTGATTTACATTAATGTTGAATTCATTTTATCTCACCTGCATCTACTGTATGTGTGTTTAAAGAAGGAATAAATATTATTTTAAGAACTCTCGGTTTGATGTAAACAAACTGTACACAGACCACACGTGTTACATAAGAAGACTTTATTGCTTCATGTGTGAAGTCGAATATGATGAGCTTTGTACAGAAAACACTACTTCAGGTTCTGCAATGACAACCACATCAGCATTTCCTATTTGTGTCATCAGTTTTGAAATAAAAGCCAGATTGATAAACTAATGATAGATTCACACACACACACACACACACACACACACACACACACACACACACACACACACACACACACACACACACACACACACACACACACACACACACACACACACACACACATACACACACACACACACACACACACACACACACACACACACACGAGTGTACAGATGTGTCAATGTACATGACTTCATAAACATACAGTTATAAATAAAAATAACTTTATAGATAAATAATATAAACAAATGTGCTCCCACAGCTTCACTTACGGACTTTTTTTTTTACACTGATTATTGCAGGGATTGTTCATCCTCCACACCGAACACTTTACCACCTATTACAGTTTTTACCCATTGCTTTAACACTATAGACACATGCTTAAATCAAAGTAACATAACTTGAAGTTGTTGTTATTTACCCTAAACAAAGTGTAACCAAAGCTTAAATAAAAATGCTGATTAGCATTTTAGTGGCAATTCTGCCAGACACTCGCTCCTTTCAACAAAACACTTGCTCCTGCACACTACACACTATTTCATGCATAAGACACTTCATTCAAAATCTCAAGGTACCACTGGCAAAACATATCTATTCAAAATACAATACACATTGTGCAACTGAAAATACTTAGAAACACCTGAAGACACTTCCTCTCAAATTGGAACACCAATCAGCCAGCTACAAAATGTAACCTCACTTAAGCCATTTTGAGAACTTTGCAAGCATGGAAGCAGGGAGAGCTGGAGGCAGAGGTAGAGTTAGAGGAAGACAGAGAGAGAGAGAGCGAGAGAGAGAGAGGAGGACGTGGTCGAAGAGACCATACAAGGACCATTATTTCTGATGACATCAGAGCAACTTTGGTGGATCATGTCATCAACCATGGCCTGACTATGAGGGAAGCTGGGCAGAGTGTCCACCCTAATCTAAGCCGTTTCACGGTTGCATCCGTAATAAGGACATTTCGACTGGAAAACAGGTATGTCTTCGACTCTCTGCTCTACTCAGACTGTATCTAGAGTATGTACAGTACTGTATCATATCACATGGCCATATCGCATGTACTTTCAGGATGGCTTATGCTCCTTTTTGAACAAAAGTAGTAGTTTTGTGACACATACGGTGATAAGGTGTTGAGATGGTTTACATGGTAAAGTACAGTATATACAGTACTGTAAAAAAGAAGCAAACCAATAACAATCTGGGATTGCATTTTTCTACAGAATGGCTAGAAGACCTACTGGGGGTAGCGCCAACGCCTGTTCACCCAACAGCATTAACTTTCCATTGTGGATCTAGTCAGAGCAAATGTTCTGCTTAGAAGAGCCTGTGTGTCTGGTATGTGTACAGAGCCGGTGTTTTAAGTTTTGGAGTATGGTTTGTTTTGTTTTGAATTAAAAGACTTTTTATGTTCATGAAACAACCTCTCTGCGTCTATGCCTGCCCTCTTGTGGCCACGGCAGTCAACTACAGCCCGAACTACTGTGTGTCAAGTTCGTGACAGTAATAAGTCTGAGACACATTTGGCAGTTACCGTATACCAATCACCAATTCCGGTCCCATGCAAAGTGTGTCTTCTTGGTTATGGTCTGAGGGGGGTCATTACATTTGAAACAAAGAGAATTGAGAGGGTGGGCTATAAAAGGTTTTGTCTGTATATCTCACTCTTTCAATAATATCTTTATGTTTCATACATTAGAGGACCAGAAAAAACTGAGGACCAGGCTCAGAAGAAAATCTGCCTCACTATCTGCTTGTCTGTCTTTCTGTCCAGCCAGATTTTGTCACAGCATCACACAAAACAGGGCTGGACAGAATTTAATGAAATTGTGCCAGCCTTTTGGGATTTGTCCGAAGTTAAGCATGCGCCATAAATAGAATCATGATGTAATAAGTTAGACAGAGTTCTGCTGTACAGAAAGACACATAGACATGTACGTGGACTTCAACCTGAAATAATAATAATAATAATAATAATAATAATAATAATAATAATAATAATATCACTGATTACATTAAAGAGCAACAGAGTATTTTTAGCTTTTTACTATTTCTACAAACTCTTTTCCTGTCACTGACATGTACAGTACTAACGCTAGTATATACTGTATGTCATCCACTACCAAGAAGTTGTTCCTTTAATGGAAAGCCACCTCTAAGAACATTGCGAGGGCTCACACAACCACATCACTTCCTGATCCTTACACACTTCCTATAAAACACATTACAATACAGAGTGTCACATATAATATACACGTTGCTGTTTATTATAAACATTTTCGTTTGGTCAGGATGAAGCATTTTGGATTCATCTGTCTCCTGCTGTGTGTAAGTGAACACACAACCCGCGGTGGTGAGTAAAGAGCAGCGTTATTTCACTATATCAATGCTGCATGTGGATTTTAATATAAATAATGCATGGACAAAAAATCTAGATATTTATAATGGAATGTGATTAAACACGTTTATTTATTTATTGATTTGATTGCCTGTTTATTTGTTTACTTGTTTATTTCAAAAACTGTGGTTTTTTTCCTTCTCAGTTATAGTGATAAAATACAAATTTAATTGATATAAATACGTTTTTTCTGTCACCTTCAAGTTCATGTTATCTTCAAGTCCCAGGCTCCATTAGAAAAAAAATATATAGTCAGAAGCTGTCAGAAGCTCACATCATTAACATACACAATATCATAAAAAAAACAACAGAATAACAAAACCCAGAGGGATGAGCCAGATCAAAACCCATAATGATGGCAAACCCATAACTGAGTGTTTACTTCCACACTGTCTGTTTATTAGTTGAACCTGTTTCAGATTCAGTGTGGTGGTGTACAGAGGCTGAATTATTTGTTCCAAAGTTAATTGCGCAGACTCCACAGACCTGGGCTGGTGCACAGGGAAAGCTAGAGCAGATGTCTTATGTCTTCCACAAGTGTATATGGGATTTTATATGTATATTTTATATTAGCAACTGTGGCAATCATGGAGCAGTGCAGTAGACTACAGGACTAAATACACTAATATTAAATTTGCTCAGTCAGGGAAAAAGAGGAAATGAGCAGAGGAACAGAAAGGTCAATTACAACACCTACCCACATGGACCATTTCTCATTCTGCTTCCTACATCGGACTTCTTTGATCAGGACGTCTTGGATGTTCACATGAACCCATACAACCAATAGAGTCCCGACTGACTTGAGAATGAGAGGCAGGGCCATGGGGCAAGCCAAAGAAACCAGAGGTTCCCAGCCCTAGACCTGAAGGACCCCATGCCCTGCATATGTGTTCCCTGCTGTATTACACCCATGAGAATTCAGAAACCGTCTAGATCCTGGGATTTCTGGTCCCTCCTGGTGACAGTAGTTAGGCACACTCAAGGGCCTCTGTCACCATGAGGAATCAGAAACCCACTGATATGATTCATAAGGAATACTAAAAACAATACATTTAGAAAGTTTGACCTGGAACTGAAAGTGCCTATTTTGTGGAGTGTAGATCAGTGAGCCGTATAAAATAACAAGGCTTAATTCTCGATGAGCAGTGCATTTTAGTAAATGTTTCTAATGGGGAATTAGCTCAAATGGTAGTGAGCTTGCTTAGCATGCAAAAGGTATCAGGATTAAGGCCTGCAGCCTCCAGTTGATATTTACTGCATTTCATTGGCTTTGTACATGTACTTTGTACATAATGACAATAAAGTTGAATCCAATCTATTCTAATTTCCTTCTGCATTATGAACGACAGTAAAAATGTCTTGTAGAGAGAAAAACATCTGCATCCTTAAATGTGGTGATGAGACTGAGGACAGTGTGACCTGGAGCAGAGATGTAGATGGAAAAAGGGAGAAGATTCTCACCCTCTACAGGAACACGGTTACCAAACACATCGCTGATCCAGACAGACGTTACAGCTCAGGACCAAGTCACATTCTGAGTATATTTAGAGTCTCACACTCGGATGTTGGTCGATATTACTGCAATGAGAACATGGTGGAGCTCAGTGTGAGAGCAAAGACTGAAACAAGCACTCAAGTCACAGCTAGGAGCGGTAAGGGTTCAGTCACTGAGAATTAATTTCAATAAATTACTTTTAAACAGGACTTTAAAAATCACTGTTTACTGAAACTGTATTTCCTCCTGACAGTAAAACAGTCTTGTCGAGAAAAAAACATCTGCGTCCTTAAATGTGGTGATGAGACTGAGGACAGTGTGACCTGGAGCAGAGATGTAGATGGAAAAAGGGAGAAGATTCTCACCCTCTACAGGGACACGATTACTAAACACATCAGTGATCCAGACAAACGTTACAGCTCAGGACCAAGTCACATTCTGAGTATATTTGGATTCTCACACTCAGACGCTGGTCGATATCACTGCAATAGGAACACGGTGAAGCTCAGTGTGAGAGCAGAGACTGAAACTGATGGTAAGCATCATCAGAGTTAAATCTGAGTTCATGAATTCTTTAGCCTAGAACTAGCCTACATTTTTTCAGCATGATGTGAAATCATAGCATAGCATTCAGATAGCATTCAAATGCTATATATCCTCAATGCTTAAATGGTCTTAAATGTTCTTTAGTATGATTTGTAATCATATAGTTAACAGTTACTGGCAAATTGCTGTGCTTAAGAGAATAAAAATACTTTTTTACAAATAAAAAAAAATATATATTAATCAGACTGTATTTGTAGGTAATGAGCCGTTCCCAAAAGAAGTGTTTTACTGCATGGCTTTAGAATCATGACTGCAGATCTCTCATTTACACACACCAACGTTTCTTTAATTATTTTAATCCCATTCCCATGTTTCCTTTTTATTGCTTTTTTGCTGTATGAGGAAAACATACAATTATAATAAATGTATCTTAGACCTAACTGTATATACAGTACGTGTGATTATTAATGTGATCACTGCATCAATGTCTTCTTGCAAAATCTAATAAACTGCAATTTAGCATATCTGTGGTGTGTTTTACATTATTTACATCATATATTTTTTGATATTTTTCAGATCATATATTTTTGTTCCTGTGAACTCGATTTCAAAAATGTTGTTTTCCACATTTGTTGTTTTTGTTCTATGTGATTATTTAATGTGAATTACTGTAATGTAATTTGTTCTAGGTTTAGTTTAATCTACAATAATGCTGGATTAATTTCCATCAAACCTCATGTACAGTATGTTACATTAGATGTTTATAAAGATTTAGAGTTTAATCTAGATATGTACAGTGAGAGCACATCTGACAGAATCCATTATCATTCTATTTCTGAAGAACTATATGACATCCTTTCTACAGAAAATATTAATTTTAGGTAATTCTCTGCAGTAACACTTACAGTACATCTGCATTTCCTTTTTATGTCTTCTACCTTGGAATCAAAACCAGACCAGACTGAAGATCTTATCCTAGCTTCCTACTTACATAAAACTTTTAATATAATATTATCAAATAAATAGTACACCTTCATAATTTTTTTTTACAAACACTGTACGCAGGGGAATTGTTGCAGGATCGTAAAGATGTAAAGCTGCCAATGTACATGATATTTAAAAATGTAGATGTGAATGGACAGGACTGGAGGTAAACAGATATACAGTACAGGTGTGAATATATAGAAATATATATATTTTTTTTAACAGGTGAAACAAATAATTATGAAGAAATAAATTAAAAATATACTAGTACAAACGTTTTTAAAGATAATCTTTTAAAACTGGAGCTAAATGCCGTTCAGTTAGCATATAATGCTCAACCACAGGGTGTCAGAGATTCCTGAAACCAAAGACCCAGGGAAAGTTCATTTCATGGAGTAATAGTTAGTAGTTAACAAACGGGGTTAGTGATTGATAAATTGATAAACGTAGCTGCTTTTCTACTTCATACAAAATTTTTTTTTCTCTAGATTGGTTATTATAAGAGTGAATAATAATGCAGTACTGCTCATGTAGCCGTGTAAGGTTATGTACAGCTAAAAGAGAGAGCAAACTATTTCCCCTATTAAATGTTTTTTTTAAGCTAAGTAGCGTTTGAAAACTACTGTGGTACTGACTGATAATACTGTGCATGTTTTTTAAGAGTGCCGTTCGTGTAACAATCGGCTACTAGCAGAGGCACCCTAACTGGTACACTAGGCTGAGGATTGGGCGTGGACGCTAGTAGAGTGTAAGCGTTCAGCATGTAATAAGTGAGTTCAGGTGTACACGCAAAACAGAGTGCTCCGGGTTTAAAAGTGTTTTCATATAACTGTTTTACAGGTAAGCTGATGTTAATTAATCTTCAAGTAATGCACAACATTACTTGAAGATTATTTTTTTAAATTAATTTAATTATTAACAGTATTATGTGTTTATGCAACTGTACTTGGTACCAAAGTAGTTTCAAAATGGTTGAACTTAGTGTTAATTATGTGTGCTCGTGCCTAAATCGGCAACCAATGATTTGGGTAAAAGGTCATAACGTTTAGCAGGTACAAAAATAAGGAACAAATGCATAAAATACCATGGTTTAGATGAAAAAGGGTAAGGAGTGACTGATAGTGAATTGAATTAATGTTTAAAGACATGAATCAGCCGTGTGTGGTTATTAAGGAAGCTAGACAGAGCACGTGTGGATAGGCTGACCTCCTCGCATGCTGAAGCCATGCTATTCTTTCAGCCATCGGGTTTAACTAGCATCGTGTAATATTAGACTTGATGTTAAAAGATAGTTTGTTTTACATTTAGTGAGAATGTGATTTGTTTAAATATAGTGCTGTGTAGAGTTAAAAGCAATTTTATGGAATAGTTAATAGGCATAATTCATATTGAGTTCAGGATGCGATTTATGTGATTAATGTAATGAGGCATGAGACAGATTCATACACAGTGTTGATGTTGGGGAAATGTGAATAAGTGGACATTGAATAACCGTTCTCATAACTTTAAAGATTGTGTTTGTGTATTGCTGTAATTAATCTGTTAAAGCAGCATAATAAGTATAATAAGATGTTTATGATTATCTGTTATGTAAGTTTTAAAAGTTTGTTTGTCTATTGTTAGATTTGATAGCAGAAGATCTGTGTCATGTAACATATTGTTTAGATGTGTGTTTTTAGGATTGGGCATGGATGCTAGTAGAGTGTAAGCGTTCAGCATGTAATGAGTGAGTTCAGGTGTACGCGCAAAATGGAGTGCTCCGGGTTTAAAAGTGTTTTCATATAACTGTTTTACAGAAATAAATGTGTTGCCCAAGGATGAGCACTGTCTCATTCTTAAAAGTGTAACATATTTTGGCGAGCCAGCCAGGAGGAGGCGACAGTGTGGCCAGCACAATTAACCTTCCTCCTTCCAGTGAGTCAAACCTTCAGCAAGATGGAAACCAGTCAGATCCTGCGTGATGAGGTGAGTGCAACTCTGTTGCAGCTTTGTGAAGCAGCTCTCACGGATGTCTGCAGGTACATGAAATGTGATGGCCTGGATAGTGGAGAGTTCTGTAACATAAAGATGGCAGAGGACACATTAGATAAGTTTGAGGAAAAAATGAGGATGATGAAGTTAAACAGTACTGTGGTGACATATTAACATTCATTGAAAGACAAAGTAATCAAAAAGACCAAGAGAACCAGACAGAGGAGCCAATTGCGAAGGAAAGCAGAGAAAAATGCTTTTCACCACACCTCTCTCCTCGAATGACTACATATATTCCACCAAAGAGCCAATTAGAGCCAACTCGCACATTGCCTGAGGTAACACTACGAACAGAGTTTAAGATTTGTGGGCAAATTGGAGAGAGTGGGCAGAGGGATAAGTTATCGTATCTCAGTTTAGTTCGACAAATTGAGATGGGGATAAAGAAAGACACACACAGACTGAGGTGGTGGAAGCAGTAATCAGGGCCGTTAGTCCAGGCCTGCCATTACGGGACATGTTAGATATCAAGCGTGGGTTGACCTTCAGGGCACTCCTTACCATTCTGAAAGGTCACTATCGGGTAGATAGCTCCACAGAACTTTATCATCAGCTTCTTAACATCTCTTAAGAACCTAGAGAAACTACCTTAAACTTTGTATTCCGTGCAATTGAGCTTGAAAGGAATAGCTGTTATGGAAAACAGCAAATGAGGACAACGATGAACAGTACAGCAGGTCCGTCATTCAGCGCAAGTTTCTCTCCTCAATAGAAACAGGACTGTTGAGTGATGTGGTGACGTTCCAAATCTTGCCTTACCTCAGTGATGTGAGCATAACAGATGAGGAGCTTATACAGAAAGTGGATGAGGAGGCAAAGGTTGAGAGTGAGAGACAAGACAAACGCAAAAGATCCACTGTGGGGAAAAAAACTAAATGCAGGAGCTTCAAACAGACCCTCAGTTAAAACCCACCTCAGCCCAGAGTCTCTCTAAAAACATAGAGTCCAACTCAACAGCAGTGATCAAAACAGTAAAATGGAATGAAACTAAGCCTGATACCTTGAATGCACAGCAGATGTTGGAAGAACTTTGCAAAGAAATGAAACAAATGTTTCTGGCAGCAATGGAAGTAAAATCTTATCCTCCAGAACATAAACAGAGAGTAAAAGGCTGCAAGAAGTGCAAAGATGAGGGAACATCTGAGAACTGTTTGCACTGTTTTAAATGTGGGCAGGAAGGTCATTTCTCTCTGGGGTGCAGAGCCATATCAGGAAATGGGTGGGGACTACTGGGATGGGGCCAGCAGTAGTCGACAAAAAAGTGCCCCAAAATAAACAGCTACCACCCAGCCCAGTCAACCAATAATGGCTCTTGAAGAAAAAGCAGCTGGCACTTCCTCAATAGTGAATGTGGTTAATTATGTACTACCTCGACACCAGCCACAGTTAAGCCTTGTAGGAAATAGATGTATAGTAGATTGTGTTATGGACAATTGCAGAGTTAAAGCCTTGTGGGACATGGGAGCTCAATCCAGCATGGAGAATGACTCATGGTGACTGAACCACCTTCCACACACCGTGGTCAGACCCATATCAGAATTGTTAGAGGATGAGACACTGATAGTTATTGCTGCTAATGACACTCCCATCCCGTAAATAGGCTGAATTGAAGTCAGCTTTAGATTAGGCAGTGACCCTGTCCCAACAAATGATCTCCAAGTACCAATACTTGTGTCCAGTGACTCGGCAGTTGCCAGTGATCCAATCATTGGCTACAATGTCATTGAGGCCATCATAAACAGAAATGAGGAAAGTACTTAAGGTGGAAAAAAGCAGTTGGCACACAAAGTGCGTAAGGCATTTGCCATCACAGTGAGGACTGCTCATCAGTTGGTAAAGTTAATGCAGAATGGTGATTCAGACTCAGAGACTCGTGTAGTTTGCACAGGCAGAAAGAGAGCGCCCTTGCCAGCTAACCAGGTCATGTGAGTTCACAAGCTCAAGGCCAACACATGTTCTTTTCACATGCCTCCTCAACCCTCCACCAGAAGGTGTGACTTACAATGATGCACTGGTGCAGATACCACAAAGAAGAGTGCCATACATATCCATATATATGACCAATACCACTGATCGCACCATCTAGCTGGACTGTCAGAGTGGTTGGGTACCTGGAACCCATTAAAACTATATACACAGCACCAATGCAAATGAAAGAAAATGGGATGACTGTTGAAAGGAAGGACAGCACAGAGACAAGATCCGGCAATGCAAGTAGCACACAACAGCCAGAGGATAAACAAGTTAAAAGACCTAGTGTCTGGGATCCACCTGCCATCACCCAGAGGGACAGCAGGAGGCAGTGAGGAGAGTGTTGAGGGAGGAATGTGAGGCCTTTGCCTATGACAGTGACGATGTGAGTTGTATACCATCTCTCAAGATGCATATCACCCTCCATGATAAGACCCCAGTGCAAAAGACCTACATGTCTGTTCCAAAGCCTCTTCATAGTGAAGTGAAGGAGTACCTGCAAGATCTACTGAGAAGAGGGTGGGTCACACCCTCTCGATCCCCCTATTCATCACTGGTGCTGTGTCCGCAAGAAGGATGGTGGTGTCCGTCTCTATGTTGACTTCAGAGAAATCAACCTCAAATCAGTTCCTGACCGCCACCCGATACCAAAAATTCAAGATATGTTGGATGCACTGGGAGGAAGTTTGTGGTTCTCGGTCTTAGACCAGGGTGAAGCGTACCACCAGGGCTATCTGAACGAGGAAAGTCACCCACTAACAGCGTTCATCACCCCCTGGGGACTCTATGAATGGGTGCACATACCGTTTGGTCTTAGTTCAGCTCCTGCTGAGTTTCAGAGGTGTATGGAGCACTGTTTGGCTGGCCTGAGGAACACAATCTGCCTTCCCTACCTCGACGAAAACCTGTCATAGTCGCAGTTTCGAGGAACATTGGAGCATATTCGCCTTGTTGTTCAGCGTTATAAGGAACACACCCAACACTGGGTGATGTACGGCAGATTCTTGGGTTCCTCTCCCATTACAGGTCCTTCATCCCTAACCTCTCGTGTGGCCCACCCACTATATAACCTCCTCACTGTCCCAAACCAGAGTTCAGACCCTGATTTGAAAAGATCCTGTGGAGCAGGAAAGAAAAATAAGAGACACTTACCATCACAGATGCTTATACAGTGGACCACCATCTACCAGGAAGTTAAATCAGCTGGTAGATGCACTCATAAAGCCCCCTGTCCTTGGATATCCTGACTTTGCACAGCCATTTGTACTACATTGTGATGCATCCCAAGTTGGTCTAGGAACGGTGTTATACCAGAGATAACAGGGGAAGATGAGAGTGATTTCCTATGGCTCCCGCACTCTGAGTCCATCAGAAAAGAGATACCATCTTCACTCCATTGAAGTGGGCTATCTGTGAACATTTCCAGTGTTATCTGTACCATGCCTCATCATTTGTGGTATATACAGATAACAACCCACTAACGTATGTACTCACCACTGCATACTCAATGCAACTGGACATAGATGGGTGGCAGAGCTGGCCGATTATAACGATTATAACAGGTTATGCTCCCTATTACCTTATCTTTGGACGTTCTCCTCGCTTGCCCATTGATTTGTTATTTAATCTCAGAAAAGATTAGTGGAAAAAGTAGGAAAAGTCACTGGAAAAGGAGAATGCAAGAGGCATATCAGGTTGCAGCAAAAACAGTCATTAAGGAAGCAGCTTGGGGAAAAACTGGCTATGAAAGCTTAGGAAAGAGATCTGAACCCAGGCGACAGGGTTCTCCTAAGGAACCTCACCCCCAGAGGTGGACCAGGAAAGATTCAGTCATACTGGGAGAATCAAGTGTATAAGGTGAAGGGGACAAAAGCTGACAGCAGCCCCATGTATGAGATCAGCCCAGAAAACTGTAAAGGAAGAGAAAGCGTGGTTCACAGGAACCTTCTGCTCCCCTGTGACTTCATGCCGCATGACCAGCCATCAGCAAAAACACTCTAGCCACCGAAAAAAAACCCTGAGATTAGCAAAGCAAAGAGCCAGACCCAGACGTCAGCAGCAGCTAGAACAGAGTGACACCTCTGGTGATGAATACAGTGGCACCTATTGTTGGCTTCTCAGATCTGGCAGACAAAGGCAGCAGAAACAAACTTTGTTGGATCCTCTGGCAGAGCCGTTCCAGCCACAACAGCAGCATCCACTACAGAGCGAAGACGATGTGCCACTACAGAGCGAAGAGGATGTGCCACTACCATCTCAGAGACCTGATTTGAACCTTGATAGGCATGATGAAGGTGAATCAGTGATAGCCCCTCTGGCCTTGAAACAAGGAGAGCGACAGGTGGTAAGGCAACGATCTCAGAGACAGAGACATCAGCCTGTTGTATTAAGTTATGATGCATTGGGTCAACCGTCCTTTGTACCAAGAAATTGTAAGGTAACAGAGCCTCAAGTAAAACAGATGAAGGGTTATTGGAGGCCTTGGATGACTGAGGTGTTCTAAAAAGAAAAAAAAAATTTTGATTACAGTAATGTCAGGAGACATTTATTTTTGTGGAGGAGAGTGTAGCTCTGTAAGGTTATGTACAGCTAAAAGAGAGAGTAAACTATTGCCCCTATTATTTTTTTTTAAGCTAAGTAGCATTTGGAAACTACTGTGGTACTGACTGATAATACTGTCCATGTTTCTTTAAGAGTGCTATTCGTGTAACAATTGGCTACTAGCGGAGGCACCGTCTCATTCTTAAAAGTGTAACTCTCAGAATGGGTTTAATGAGTGTTATTCCCCCCCACCCCACATCATCCCACCCCCCAAAAAAAGAATATTATGAAATGTTATCATTAGTGTGACTCTTTCATAAAACCATATACAGTGGGTATGGAAAGTATTCAATCCCCCTTAAATTTTTCACTCTTTGTTATATTTGCTAAAATCATTTAAATCATTTAAGTTCATTATGCCCTGACTTAAACCCAATTGATCATCTCTGGAGAGACCTGAAGATGGCTGTCCACCAACATTTACCCTCCAACCTGACAGAACTGGAGAGGATCTGCAAGGAGGAATGGCAGAGGATCTCCAAATCCAGATGTGTAAAACTTGTTGCATCTTTCCAAAAAAGACTCATGGCTGTATTAGATCAAAAGGCTGCTTCTACTAAATACTGAGCAAAGGCACTGGATACTTCTGAATACCATCTGATATTTCAGTTTTCAGCAAAAATGTTTTTATTTTGTCAATATGGGGTGCTGTCTGTACATTAATGAGGAAAAATGAACTTAAATGATTTTAGCAAATGGTTGCAATATAACAGAGTGAAGAATTTAAGGGGTGTTACGTGCCAGTCTAGGGTTGAGCCGTACAGCAAATGATTGGTTCGGGGTTCTATTTTAAACTGTTTGGTGAGTGTGGAACAAAGTGGTATATGGAACAAAGAACTAGACAGACATGGTAATTTACAAAGAAGTGAGGTTTGTATTGCTTGACAAATAGCACATGCAAATAAACACACATACACAACACCAGGCTTCGCTTCAAGGTGGACCCAGGCCAAAATAATAAACAAAAAAGGTATCTGTATTTTAGAAGCTAACTTACCTAGCAAACAAAACACAAACAAAAATACAGATGCCTTGCCTATCTTCATAAACCAAAAACAGTGAACAAAACCCCTTTCCCCCAAAATAATGGGCAGCCACACTCCTACTACCGGTGAGTGCACAAACATACAGTGAATTGACAAACAAAAATATTTACAAAGAGCCAGCAAACAAACCAAAAGGACAAAGCAATAATCAAAGTCAAAGGCAAGCCAAAAGTCAAAAACCAGAATACACAATCCAATCTCAATTTCACAATCACAACCAAAACAACCAACACTTCGCCTACACGCCTCCCCGTTCCCGCGTCTCTCTCCGGTTTATAAATGGTCCACTTGTTAATGACGTCACTCAGGGCGGAAGCGCACATGTGGAAGGTCAGGCAGCTGCCGGTGTAGTGGCAGTTGGAAAACCTGGAGTGGATCCGGAGCGGCGCGCGACCTGGATACAAAAAACACACACGCTACAAAGCACAGCAACACAGACGCCGAAAAACACACACACAGCAACCAACATGTTGTGGGTTGTAACAGGGGGTCTGAATACTTTCCCTACCCACTGTATGTATAAAGGATTAAAAAATAATTAATTGTCCATTCTTCCTGGCAGAACTCCTTTATCTCTGGCTTTGGACATATTCTGTGTACGGCTCTCTTCAAGTCATTCCATGATTGTTCCATTAAGGTCTGGGCTCTGACTTAGCCACTCCTAAAGGTGGATTTTTTCATGTATGTCTCATAACATTTCTGAATGGCTTTATATTAACCCCATCACTACATTTGCATTCAACTCTTTTCAAATTCGTAAATAAGTGGTGAAAATGAAGATAGATGAAGTTATATTGTATTAGACTCGGTCAGATAGCGGAGTGTTTCTACTGCTACAGTATTTCCACACCTATTATGTAATTATTTTAGGATTTTAATTCAAATTAATACAGCATATTCAATGTGATTTAAACGTTTGATTTAAATGTTTGTAATAACTTTTAGTTTGATGTAAGCCTACAGAAACAGCACTTTTGGCATAACAAAACTAACCAATCGCACACGAATACAACATTATCTTTACATTTATACTTAAAAAAAGAGATTGTGTTAGAATGTAATTAAGATCTAGGGTTAGGGTTAGGGATAACCCAACCATTTATGATGTAATGATTGTTGAATATGTTAAACTGCATTTTGGGATTTCTGAGTATAGTCTTAATTACAGTAATGCTGAATCAACCCCTAAATACAAACAAATAAATAAATAAATGAATAAATAAATAAATGAGTTCTTTTCTTTTTTTTTTTTTAAATAAATTAATTTCCTTGGCAGAACAGACACCAGTTTAAGCTCTTTAAAATGATTGAGATGTCATGCCAAGGTAAATTTATCAATATATTTACAAATAAAAACAGAGAAAGAGAAATAAAGAAAAGCTGCCTGAAATGATACGTTGTTGTTGGTGATGTAATAAAACAAATGTTAGATTTACTTTATTTCTCATATTATAAAACAATTGACCAGAACACTATTTAAAGACACAGCATCAGCTAGTGGATATTTATAGCATGATGTACATCAACCAAGTGGTTGAGATGGCTCAATCAGGTTAACTTCAACACATGTTCTATAGGATACAGTAACTCAAATGTGCTCTCAAAAATGTTAAAGGGTTAGTTTCATTCAAGTTCCATCTACAGTGTACTATCTCTGATCTCAAATTCATACAAACTCTTAGAGATAAAATTTCCCATGTGTTATTATGCACACAGAGAGCACATTTGAAAAAAAAATTGTTCATTTTTTTTCTGAACAATAAGACACCCAGAAATGTACAAATTGTACAGAAATGTTATTTTTAGTTTCCGCAGTGACACGTCAGCATTTCCTCTTTCTGTGCCTGAAGATTTCATGCTTGTTATATGTGAGAGTGTGGGGATGTTAAGATTCATCAAGTTCAGTGTGTTTATTGTCAAAAGCCTGATGTGATTAAGATTGTTCTCAACACTACTTTTTTCTTTTCTCTTTTTAGTTTTTCCCTTTTTTCTTTGTCCTTTAAACATGAGTTTTTTTTT
>JAAGKR010008730.1:0-24420 GCA_011419295.1 Clarias macrocephalus | reverse complement strand
TCCTTCTGGGTTCTTCTGTCTCTCTCAGGCTCCATCCATGTGAGTGCTGAGGCTCTGAGCTGGCAGGAAGCGCTGGATTACTGTAATGAAGGGAACAGGGCTGGAATTCTGAACATCGATTCTGAAGCTGAACAGGAAGAGGTGGAGTCTGAGCTCAGGAGGAGGCGTGTCCCCCCGGGGTCTCCTCTGTGGGTGGGGCTCGGACCGAACCGTCTCTCTGAGAGACAGACGGGACCTGGGCCGTCTCACTGCCCTGCTGACACACACACTGCAGAAGCAGCACCTGATCATGTGATGGACTCTGATAAACTTCGAGTCGTGTGTAAACTGAGATAAACTGGGTGATGAGGTCAATCAGGGGTCATAGAGCAGGAAAAAGCCTAAAGTGTGCAGGAACTGTTCACACACTCAGAGCTTCACACATCAGTTCACATCAACATCCACAACAT
Organism: Clarias macrocephalus; assembly: GCA_011419295.1. NCBI lineage: Eukaryota > Metazoa > Chordata > Actinopteri > Siluriformes > Clariidae > Clarias > Clarias macrocephalus. Next base: position 23,971 of record JAAGKR010008730.1, on the reverse strand, counting down.
CTGATTAACGCTTTCAGCTTCTCTGTTTAAAGAACTTTAAGTTACACACACACACACACACACACAAACACACACACACACACACACATGCTACTTTTAATTTATTTATTTACATTTGTTAAGGTAAATTTACTTTAATTTAATAAAAGTATTATTATTCTGTTATACGTTTATTTTTATTGCTTACTGTCAAACAGGAGCTTTTTTCTTTGTTCATAATTGAATTTCAGCTAATGTTGATTAATAATCAAGTAACATTCTGTTATATATTAATAAAATGTAACCTGATGATTTCACAATACATTTTTTAAAGCATTCTTCATTTTAACTCCAGGCTGCAGTCGTTTTTTATTTTTAGATGACATGTAATTGTAAAACTTGGTCATTTGACAATGATAAAATAATAACTTACTGTATAATTACAGCCTATTTCATATTTGAATATATTTCATATTCGTCTCTGCATGTCACTGCTGGCCACCAGGTGCTCCTTTCCTTTCTCCTGGCTCCGCCCTCAATTCACAAACTGCTCTTGTTTCCACAACCATAATTAAGAAACACAAGGTCAGGTGTGGAAAGAAGAAATATTCCTTGATGTTCTGTAAGAAGCATGTCCAGGTGTTCTGAATTTATTTTTCCTTACGGAATTAGATTCCGATTCTAGAGCGCTCTGAGGTTACACCAGGCTCTTTGGGGTGATGAGTTTGCAGTTTATTGACAGAGGACAGACACGTGCCTTTAGATTCGCTGTGATTCATCTGACTCTCTCCAGTCACAGGCTGAAACGAATTAAATGATAAACTTAATCAACAACATATTAATCTACTTTGATATCATGGCCAATGTCAGATCATATAGTGTTTTTTTTTTTTTTTTATATATTTTGTTACACATACCTGCAGTTTATTGACAGAGGACAGACAATTAATACACACCACCTGAAGGATGCAAAATAAAATGCATTAGTACCGTCCTCCTTAACAGCACCTGCAATTCTTACACACAGATTTGTCTATAAACATACATTCTGACTTTAACTGCACTCAATGACTTAATCCACCAAAAAATAAAACTAAAATAAAATAGTACAGTGAAACCTTGGATTGCAAGTAACGCGGTTTGCGAGTGTCCCGCAAGACAAGCAAAGTTTTTAAATAAATTTAATAAAATCTGAAGTCTTGATTTCTGAGTATCATGTATCACGCATGCGCTTCTTGTTTTGACGTCGAACGTCACATGATCACAACTGAGCCAATGGTTTTTCTCTCTCTTGCACTGTGGAATTGTGGGTAATTCCACAATCTCCCCTGTTGGCTCCCCTGTTGGCTCCCCTGTTGGCTCTTAGTGCTCGTCTCTTACTGGTATAATCAACATCAGTGCACGCGTGTACTGTTTACTATAACACTGTGACCACGCGTGTGTGCGTAAAACATATTTAGGGCCCAAGCACTATGACATCAGCCCTATGTCGTCATAGTGTGTGAGGACCCTCTTGTTTTCCTAAAGATTATTAATTTTTTTTTCCACCCTTTTGGACTTTTCGGGGGTCTTAACATGCTCAAAAACTCATGAAACTTGGCAGACAGATTGGAATCTGGAATCAGGATGCCTGAGAGTCTCGTGGCCCGGGGCCCCAAGGGGCCCCCACACGAGATTTTGCTGCCTAGCTCATACACACTTTCACATATGCACACGAAACTCGGTACACATTTAGAGCTCATCGAGCCGAACAACTTTCTCTCTGCATGTCCTGGGCTCAACTCAACAGGAGGCCGGTTATTTTGGGTCGTTCGCAAAAATGCACCCGATGGATTTTGATATACTCCTCCTAGGGAAATTATACAATCGCTACCAAACTGGGCCAATGAGATCTAAAGACATTGAGGATGCAAAGATGCGGAGGGATTTTTGATACCTCAAATGGATCAGCCGTGATAATGTCTTAAACATACACTGAAAACTTATTAATAACTTTCTGTGTGGCCTTATATTGAGTGACATTATATTCAGTGACACTTTCTGTGACATCACGTTCAGTGACATCACATTGAGGAACATCAGAGTGTGAGGCTTTTCTTCCAGCATCTGCGGCCTATTGTACACACATACACATCACAAATGTTGACACACACACACAAACACACACACACACACACACAAACACAAACACAAGCACATTTACTCATCACACACAGACTGACATATCCACACGTCACACACCTCTCTCCCTCACTCTCACACACACTAACCCTCACACACTAACGTGCGCGTGCACACACACACACACACACACATGCACACATACATATACCCATATTACCAATGTTTACACTCACACTCACAAACACACCTCACACGACACACACACACACACCTCTCTCACGCTGCACACACACCTCTCTCACACACACACACCTCTCTCATGACGTACACACACCATACACACACACATTAGCCCTGTATAGTGTGTGATGTGTGCAGGTTGTGAGGTGCAACCGAGTGCCGATGGCTTTTTCGAGGTCTTAACACACTCGACTAACACAGGTTGTGCGGTGCCCGGGGTGGTGATGGCACAGGGTGCTTGGGCCCTTCATCGTTGCTTGCAACTATATTTTATTTTGTGTTTGTAAGTGTGTGTGTACAGCGCTTGTGTACTGTTTATTATAACATGTGTGTGCGCACGTATAAAGCAAAAGCAAGTCTCATTAGAGAGGTTAAAGATCCATTTTCTCTCTCCCTCTCTGTTTCAGCGTGTCGTTAGTCGTTGCACACACACACACACACACACACACACACACACACACACACACACACACACTCTCTCTCTCTCTCTCTCTCTCTCTCTCTCTGTTCTGTCGCGATTCTTTTTAAATGTGAAGTGTTGGTTCATTTGTTTTTTGGTTGTTTTTTACTTTACAAAAGTGATTCCGTTAGTTTGCGCTGACGCAAGTGTCAATAGTGATGTTCCTTGCAAATTTTGCCGATAAAACAGTCTTTCTGTAAATGTGCATGTAATAAGCGTGCACACACACACACACACACACACACACACACACACAGCGCGCATAAACGAAAACACTGATCTGTCAGGATTTATTTATTTATTTATTTATTTTTAAGCGCTTAAATGATACATTTTCAAAAGCATATTTTTTACGGCACAGTGATTTAGTGATCATCGGAAAAATGCAGCACACCAACAAATAAACCAACAAATAGTGTAGAACGACTATAATCTTCCTTTTTGTTCAGTTGCCACACAGGAAACTAGAAATGCCGGACTATGATAAATTATTAAATTTACATTTTTAACAAAGATACAGCAACATTCTTTTTTTGCAACATCAGCATACACATTTGAATGAATGATAATTGGATGTATTTTAAACTAGGCGAGAGGAGGAGAGGGGCTGAAACACACACACACACACACACAGGAAGAAAATGGATCTTTACCCTTTAATGAGATTTTCTTTTGCTTTACATGCGCACACACGTGTGTTATAATAAACAGTACACGCGCGCTGTACTCACACCCATACAAACACACAATAAAAGATGTTTTACACACGTGGTCACAGTGTTATAGTAAACAGTACAGATGTGCACTATACCAGTGAGAGACGAGCACTAAGACCCAGCAGGGGAGACGATTACCCACAATTCCTCAACGCAAGAGAGAGAGACAAACCAAGTCAAAACAAGAAGCGCATACGTGATACATGATACTCTGTGCTCGTTAACCAAGACTAGCTCGTTTTCAAAACACTTGCAAACCACGTTACTCGCAATCCGAGGTTCCACTGTATACCTATACAATTTAGAAAAATAAATAAAAATTTAGTGGATGTTAAGTTGTCTGTGTTCTCGCAAACGAGACTGTGTAGATTTTGTGCACTTTGGAGAAGTTATTGTGAAGTTATTGAGGACTAAATTCTGAATGTGCAAATATAAACTTTTCCCATGGTGCTGTGCAGAACACATTCCCTGGCTGACAGCTCAGAGCGACTCAGCAGTGCCGCCTACAGCTCTAAACCCTGGGATAAGGTGAGTGGGTGTTTTCAGTGCGTTTATTCTCTACCGCTCACAGTCCAGTGATAAACACTGTTAGGTCATCCCCTCTCCTGCCTTAAAATGTGTTTGTGTTTTTAGGTGAAAAATGTGACATTCCCAGATTTGAAGAAAATCCAGAGTGTGTGCGAGAGAGGTGAACACTGGGGGCATTTAGTTTTGAGGAAGAACAAAACAGGCCTCAGCACTGAGCCTTGTGAGACACCAGTAAAGAGTTGGATCAGCACTCACTCTTTTTACCTAATTTTTCTACTCAAACAGCCGTCTTTCATTCCTTTTTCTTCGATTCTATGACTGAGGTCTGGAACTCATGTCCATCGCCACATGCTGCGGTTCCTCCTTGAGCCGCTTTGCCTTTGCTTTACGGCAAAAGCTTCAGGCTTTCTGTGTTTGTTTGTGGGTCTTTCTGCCTTCTGTTTAGGCTTCAGTGAGTGAAAAGCAGCTCAGGTGGGTTGAGGTCAGGTGACTGACTCCACTCTTTAAGAACATCCCAGTTCTGTGTCTCAGGTTGTTTTGCTCTTTTGGGGTGTTATCCTTCTACACTCCTAAGTAAATCTGAGCAAATGTAGAGCTCTATACACTTCAGAGTTCATCCTGCTGCTTCTATCAGCCATCACATTATGAGTAAACACCAGTGAAACACACCCATGCCATGAAACTGCTCCACATCTGATGATGATGATGATGATGATGATGATGATGATGATGATATGGTCCTACCACATGTTTATTTAACTCCCAGAATCAACTTCAGATGTTTTACCTCCTTCATCTGTCATGAAATCAGTAAGACACCTGTCCAGTTACTTACTGAAAATTGAGGGACTTTGTAATAAATGGCTGTATTTCCTAATCAAGTAGTATTTCTTTTAAGGGCCTTGAGTTAGAGCTGAAGGTTTACACTTTCATGACATCCTGATTCTTCATTTCACATCCAGCGCCTTACTGTGCCAATACTTATGGCCCTGACTCAGATTTTAGCTCTGGAGCATGATAGGGGGGAAAGTGCTAGTGTTAGTCTTCATCTCTCTCACACAAACTATAAATTTGGGGAAACTCTAAGAACATAGATTTCTTTTTTTGGCAAAAACACTAACACTAACCTCTTACTGTTTTTAGGTGAAAAATGTGACATTCTGAGATTTGATCCAAATTCACAGTGTGACCAACACAGGGGCACATTTAGTTTTGAAATAGAATAGAAGAGGCCCCAGCACTGAGCCTTGTGGGACACCAGTGGAGAGTCTGTATTGAGTAGCACTCGTTCATTCTTCTAATGAAATGATCGTTATCTCCTAAATCTCGTTTTTTTCTTTCTTTTTTCACCTGTCTCCATTCCCCTTCTCTCTTCTCGCTTTCGAAATCGTTACAGTATTTACATCTGTGCATGTGTGTTTGTATTTGATAGGACAAAACTGAGTACCCTCTCAGTTAGTCTTCACTTCACTAACACTAACAACATATTGCTTTTGGAGCGAGAAATGTGAAGTTGCCAGATTTAACAAAAATTCACAGTGTGAGTGAGAGCTGCAGACTAAGACAGGGGCATTTAGTTTTGCTTGCTCACACTTCAAAACAGAGAAAGCATAAACCTTCAGCTTTGATGGAAACATTACAGTCACTGAATCTGTGTGTGTTCATGAGAACTGCAGTGTGCAGTGAGGTGCTGATGCAAGTGATGGATTCCATCATTAAACCGAGTGTTACTCTGGACTTTATCTCCCAGCATGCACTTCTCCACAGTCCCATGGTCCTCATTGCAATGAATTGATTAGTCGGTCTGTTTAAAGCCTGGGCTACAGCTTAATCTTAGTCTCGTGTCTGTTCACCCAGTGTAAACTGGTGTTATTGTGTTGTTTATCAGGTGTGGTACCTGATGTTCTAGTTTGATTCTTAGCTGTTGTCATATATTTGCTTCAGCTTTACTGTTAGCATTTAGCCTGGCCTGATCATAATCTTCACTCACACCTACATCTTAAAGATTGACACTGACCACACATGGCTCTCAAAAAGTATATTTCGTGTGCAAGAATGTGTTAAAATGAAGAGGGAAAAAATGTAATACAAAGTCACTATAGCGTGTTGAAGAAACACTGAAATAATTGTACACAGATGGGAGGAATGGTGGCGTAGCGGGTAGCACTGGCGCCTTGCACCTGCCTCTGCTCTACTCATGCTGTGTGGGTTTCCTCCGGTTTTCTCCCACAGTTCAGAGAAGCTCAGGAGTTTGAATGAATGTGTGTGTGTCCCGTTACCCTGTCCAGTGTACCCCACCTCGAGCTCTATGTCTCCTGGGGTAGACTCCGCCCCCGCGACCCTGTATACAGGATAAAGCAGCGTAGACGATGAGCGAGTGTGTGAAGCCGATCCAGTGTACACACCCAGCTTTGGCAGACTCTACTGAATATTAATGAGCAGCATGAACATTCATGTAACAGACTGCCAAAACAAACATGATGTTAAAACTCAAACAAGTTGGGATATTTCTTGGCTGAATCTGTAAAAAGCTTGAGTCGTCACGCTGTCACCAAGCTCCATCACGCTGTGTCTGTACATGTGACACTGGAGACTCCTTCCTCTGGCGGGAGGTGAGGGGGTGAAACACGACACAGAGGGAGACGGAGGGAGTAAAAGCAACAGATTCAGAAAGTCTTTATTATCAAAGTTACACCTGAACATCATGGGCTCACGTTTCACACGTCATTACAGCTATAATACACACGTGTAGCTACAACCGCCTCGCCTCGGCCTACAGCCGTGTCGACCTCCACACGTACTCCATCGTAGAAAAACAAAACGAACAGAAACAAACAGGAAGTGATGCGAGCGAGGAATCAGAGAGGCATGCGGTTCCCTTCCACGCTGATCTTGACGGCGTGACCCGTCTTCGTGAGGCGGCGGATATCTGCGAAGCGTCGCATCTGTTTGTCTACACGGGATAAACTCTTTCTCACAGGACCCTGCAGGAGGGAGAGGAGGACGGTAGAGAAAGTGGAGGAAAAACGGGAGGGAAAAGGAGAAAGAAAAGTGAGGAAAGAACAGGTGATGGAGAAGTAGGAGAAAAGGGGGAAGAACAAAATGAGAACAAGGAGGAGAAAGAGAGGAGAAGAAAAAGTAATCATTTAATAAAACAGCATCACTACATGACATAAAACACACTTCTAGTGTACATATCACACCCCTCCCCTTTCACACCCTACACATCACCCTACACCCCTCTCTCACACACACAGTTTGTTAATGCGCGTGACAGACAGTCCTGACTCTGTTGAGGCTCAGAGGCGATGGCGTGTCCCCCCTCAGCGTTAGAGCGTTAGTGAGCGAGATGCACCGAGCCGTGCTGTTCCTCTAACACACGCTGCTCATGCAGCACTTACTGCCCCCTGCAGGCGCGCGGCCGAACTACAGGGGCATGCGGTTTCCCTCCACGCTGATCTTCACCGCTCCCTGAAGACGCCGCTGCTTCCTCTCCTCCAGGAAACGCCGCTTGTGTTTCTCCAGGAGACTCATGGCTTTCTTACAGCCTCTCTACCAATCACAGCACAGTGTCCATAGAAACAATAATGACACATGACAGGTTCAGGCCTCGTCTTTACACAATGTAGTAACTTCATAAAATGCAAACATACACAATTGGACATTAATATAAAGCCCCTCCCACTCCAAACCAAGTCTGTTAAAAAGTCCCTCTTCTTGTAAAACCCTGTAAAACTGAAAGGATTATGAAGGAGATCTCGACCAGAAGGTGGCGGTATTGCAGCACAATGCATGTCAACTGCCGATAAACACCAAGACGATGAGATAAACCCCTATTAAAACCCTTTCCCACTGCTAAACAAGACTAGTCCCTCCCACCTCCAATGAGACCAATCAGCCCATCTCACTTACAAAAAAAGTCGCTTAAAAGCTAATCCCACTCAAAGTCTCTTACAAACCCTGAGGCAATAAAGTCGATGTAAACCTCCATAAGCACCAAGTACACAAGAAAACAGTCACTTACAAGCCCCTCCCACTTCCAAATAAGGGTAATAAAGTCCCTCCAACGTTCAAACAAATGTCTTAAAAGCCCCTCCCACTTCTAAATGAGTCTTAAAAAGCCCCGTACACATAAGACCTGATCAAAAGCCACTCCCACTTAGAAGTCTCTCCCAAACAGGACGTCTTAAATTCCTCCACAAAAATTCCTCCTGAGACTCAAAATGATTCTCAAAAGCCACTTCCATTTCTAACAAATCTCAATTAATACTACACACAACTTAATGCCCCTCCCACTTCTAAATTCAATTGCAAATCAATCGTCACAGAACAGATCATCAAAAAGAAATTATGGGAGTTTGTATGAAATGTGAATGTGTGTGAATCAAAATGATCAGTCCCTAATCAAGAATATCAGAAGCCCCTCCTACTTTACAGATTAAATGAACCAAAATAAAATATTATTATATTTATTAAGTGATTCCACCCCACATGTTTAGCCTCTTAATCATTGATTCCCTCCCACTTAAACTACTGTGTGGAAATTGGTTGCTTCAAAAGTAAACACATTTTCAATATTGGTCTGTTTTAATTATCCTTAAGATATTTAGTCTCTAAGAGAAACTACGTATAAAGTAGCCTGTAGTCATGTTCATACAATTTCTTTATACAAACATTATGATTTCACTGTCTGTTCTATTATCATATAGTCTGTTTTCACAAAGAGCTCATTTCAAGACCTTTACAGATTTTTTTTTATCAACCAATCACGGTCCATGAATTCCTGCATCATCCCTAGCAATAGAGTCGACCACACCCCCTCACTAAGATAAAGGGTTTTGTACTTTCGTTACTCAGAGTTGCTCTGAGAAGTTTCCTAAATCACTTTTAGTCCAGGACTCCCAGCTAGGACTTTTTAAGATTAGATAGGAGCTCTGAGAGAATTCTAAGAAGCTCTGTGAATACGGGCCCTGATGTTTAGCCTTAGACTTTTTTTTTATTTGACAACATCAAAAAGGTTTAGCCACACCCACTTTACCCACCCCCAGTGGTAAGCCCCTCCCCCACTGACCCGGTTTGAATCCGTCTCCACGTTCCATTTGGGTCGCACTACGTAGTCTTTGTTGGAGGGCATCGGTACACGCGCCCTCGCGCAGAACCCGGGGTCGCCAGGACGCAACGCCCTGAGGGAGGGGGTGGGGGGGTATGGGGTTAAAGCGTATTAATAAAACATGAAAGATAATAAAATTATAAATAAACAGCTGCACTGGAAGGAATATTCATCTGTGAGTGCGTTATACTCACTTCTCCTCCCCAGTTAACACTTTCTCCAGATCTCTGCGAGGCGTCTGCCCTCCTGAGCTATAATCACATACACACACACACACACACACACACACACACACACACACACACACACACACAAATACACCATAAATATTTTATATATATTGATTGTGAGAATAACACACAGCCATGCCCTCCATGATGCATTAAACACACACACCCTTAATAAGGACAGAAAGGTGAGAGAGGTCACAATTCATCTGATGCAAAGACTTCGTTAGAGGTTAAAGGTCAGTGAGTCAGTACTCAATAAGAGAACGTTTCTACTCAAACGTTTGTTCACGTCTTATGCACACATGCCTGTGTGTGAGCAAGGAGTCACACACACACACACACACTACAGACATGTTATAGTCATGTGACCCAATGATCCAGCATGGCCACGCCCACTCTGACAAGCACATACAATAAAGATCTAAGCAGTGTGTATAATAGAACATGTATGAGTGACACCTGTAGGTGGCGCTAATGTAACATACTGACTGCTAATCATCAAAACAAGGAACGAAAAACAAGTATTACTATGAGTGAAGCTTCACGATCAGAGTGAGAGTCGATTTTCACACACGCCGCATTAAACCTGCACGTGCAGCTGGAGTTTAACAAAAAATACTTAAATAAACATTCAATAAACTGATCAAAACAGCACGAGCCACAACCAAGCAACACACACACACACACACACACACACACACACACACACACACACACACACACAGTCCGGAGAAAATGCCAGAACTTTAGAACATTTAGTTCATACATGCAAATTCTCTCTCTCACACACGCAATCGAAACCTGAGTTGGGGCCCAAAGACATCAGGCTCCTCCTCCCTCTCAACCGTCTGAGGCTCTCTTTCACATATATATGTGTGTGTGTGTGTGTGTGTGTGTGTGTGTGTATGTATTGGGAAGGAGAAACAAAACAGGAAACATTGAAATGAACTCAAACAAAAAGTGAAACAGAGACTGAAATAAATATGAAAAGAAAAAGAAGGAAGGTGTGTGTGTGTGTGTGTGTGTGTGTGTGTGTGTGTGTGTGTGTGTGTGTGTGTGTGTGTGTGTGTGTATATACCTGAGTCTCCTGCGGGGGGCGATCTGCTGATCGAGGTCTCTCTGCTGCCTCTCCTCCCTCGTCATGCATTTATAATTAGAGGACAAACCGAAGATGGGCCGCGACCATTCATCTACACACACACACACACACACACACACCAGTCAAACATGAAACCAATCTAAGTATAGTGTAAACAAGCTCTGTATAAACCTGTGTGCGTGCGCGCGTGCGTGCGTGTGCGTACTGATGAGTTTGAGGGCGAGGTCTTTGTTGGGTCGTGACTCTTTGGGATGTTTGTAGAGGAACATGACGGCTCGGCCGATTCCACTCATCTTCAGAGTCTCCTGACTCACACTGGGTAACTACACAAACACACACACACAGTTACACAGAAATTACACACAAACCCGAGTGAAAGGGAAAGTATTGGCACCCCACCGAGCCTCATTTGTCAAGCAAAAAAAAAGGTGTGCTCATCATTAAACTCTGGTTAAATCTGAGAACCGCGTGTGTGTGTCCTGCTCGCGCTCCTTAGTGTGTGTAAATTCACACATAAAAGGATGACCTGACTTGACCCTGTAGCTGATGGAGCTCAGATCCTCTAACCTGCTCAGTTCTGTCCGGAACATTCTGTGGAGGTCAAAGTGTTGATGACGATCTTCAGACCAGACACCCCCTTATCCAAGCCGATGTCTAGACGAGCTCTGGCGTCTCAATCAGAAACACATCCTCAGAGACTCAGAGCTCCGCCCAGAACATTTAGTCAAAACCAGACACTTTATTTTACTGGCTTTAAATAAACAAGATAAAAATGAAGATTAATAAAACTTCAGTGTAACCTTGAATTGCGAGCATAATTTGTTCCAGAGACGTGCTTGTGTATCAAAACACTCGTATATCACAGCGGATTTCCCCCATAAAAAATAATGAACTCTGATAATCCGTTCCACCCAAAAATATTAATATAAAAATAATTCATACAAAATATAAAGTAAAAATAACCCAAAATAAAATAAATTACCCTGCACTTTACCTTTAAAAAGAAACATGCACACGCGCACACACACACACACACCTCAGCTGATGGAAGATTTACTGCCTGACTATTATTCATTTTATACCAAACATTATCTCTTTCTTTCTTTCTTTAACGCCATGCCAGCTTCCATGTCTATAATATTCACAACGAGAATCAGGTTTAGATATTTCAAACTAAAACTAGCCAAGATGTAAGAACTTAATTTGGATTTACTTGGTTAAAACATTACAACAAGTGTCAGAGTAAAAACAAATCCCTCACAGGAGCAGAATGTTATAAAATATAAAATAAAAGTGAAGATTAAATAAAAATGAGTTACCAGGAACACGCCTTATACTTGACACCTGATCAACACCCGTATGTGACTACACGCACACACTCTTATAGTGATAAACAAGGCTCACTGATGTGCTTCGTGTGTGTGTGTGTGTGCGTGTGTGTGTGTGTGCGTGTGTGTGTGTGTATAGATCAGACCTCCTGCAGGATCTTCAGCAGCTCCTCTCTGATCCTCAGCGCCGGCAGACTCTTATCAGGGAGAGGACTGATCCACTCTTTAATCGCCGTCATCACTCCGCTGTCTATAAACGTCTCCTTCAGATCCTGCCTGAAAAACACACACACATACTTTTTCAGAATGTGACGGGGAAAAACATGACACACACAGCAGGAGGAGGAGATCTGTTTACTTTTTTAAGTGCATGACGACGGTGGGGAGAAGCATCAGCTTCTTCAGAGCCGGCTTCTTCTGACTGTTCAGTGTCCGATCCTCCTGAACACACACAAACACATACACACACGTTATAGAATATCCTAATATGACAATCTAATAATTATGAACATTTCGTTTAAACACACACACACACCTCAGCAGCTTCGTTCATCTTGGTGATCATGGCGCTGACGACATCATCGGCGTCGCTGATAAACGTCCCCCCGTCTCTGTGCCGTCTCCGCTTGCCGCTTTGAGCTTTCTTTTTCGCTAGCATGATGTCAAAATCTGACATGAACGATAGACTGGACACACACACACACACAGTTTTGTAAGGTGATGGTAGCAGTAAAAGTGTTTAGCTGACGATTAAACACAGGTGTTGAGACGGGCTGCTAATCTGGTGTACAGGAAGTGACTCACTCTTTTCCTCCTCTGTCCACATCGTCATCCGAGTCCGAGTCGTCCATTTCCTTCTGCTGTCCTGCACCATGGGCCTGCTGCTTCTCCCCCTCCAACTCCTCCTGGTTAAAGCCCTGTTCTCACACGAACACACACACACACACACACACACACACACACACACACACACACACACACACTGTAAGCCTCAGAACACACACACACGCCTGTTAGAGAGGTGGATTATGGGAGCGTCTCACCGTAAACTCCTCTTCATCCTCATCACCCGACTCTCCGAAAATATCCGCTATCATTTTTCTGTGTTTGGGGGGGTTGAACACACAAATATAAAATAAGAGAAAGCAAGGGAAAAAAAAAAAAAAAAAGAGGAAGAATCAGACACAGGGACACGTCCACTCCTCCTTGTGCCTGGCACTGAGGCCACGCCTACTTTAAGGTGGGACAGACTGATAAACAGATGGAGAAGGAAAAATAGACAAAAGAAACCATCTCACTCTTCCACATCGTTGTCCGAGTCACTGTCGCTGCCGAACAGCGTCTTCTCGTCTTTCTTCCCCGTGTCCATCTTCGTCCTGCTGTCCTCCTCATCCTCGCTGTCCGAGCCCAGCTCCCTCAGTTTAGCAGCCACCGTCTTATCGGGTGCCTCAGAGCCTTCCTCACTACCGGAGTCTTCCTCATCATCTGACACCGCCCTGCTCTTCTTCACTGCAGAAAGAGAGAGAGAGAAAAGAATAAGAGAGAGAAATAAAGAAAAACAAGAGCAACAGAATGGAGGGAGAAAGAGAGAGAGGTATAAAAGCAAAAAACAGAAGAAGAGAGACAAGAGGGGGGGAGAAACAAGGAGAAAAGAGTCTCAGAGAGAAACGGAGGAGGATAAAAGAGAAAGACAGGAGAAACAGAATAATATATATATATAGCGACGGACAGACAGAGAGCGAGAGAAATAAAGCTCACCTTTGGGTTGGTCCTCGTCTTCACTGTCAGAGAGAATGGCCTTCTTCCTCTTGACTGAAAGCACAGAAAGTAAGCGCGTGTGTGTGTGTTTAATAAGGACAGGTTATCACGCTGTACATCACCAACTGCAGGACGTGTTTATGTGATCTGTAGACAGAGACATCAGTGTGTGTGTGTGTGTGTGTGTGTGTGTGTGTGAGAGAGAGTCTCAGGTGAGCGTACCTGGCTGCTCGTCATCCTCGTCGCTGTCAGAGAGGACACGCCGAGCTCGCCCGTCCTCCTGCTCACTTCCTGCTTCATCCGTTGGCTTCCTGTCCTCCTCTTCCTCGCTGTCGGAGTGTATCACAGCTTTCCTCCTCTCTCCTCCTTCTTTCCTCCTCTGCTCCTGTCCTTCCTCCTCACCATCCGAGTCTCTCTCTTTCACCTTCTCGTCTCCTGATTCGTCTGAATCCGAGTGATGGCCCCGCCCCTTCTGTGTCTCCTCGTGTTCTGATTCACTGTCCTGCTCTTTGTGCTGATCCTCTGTCTCTGACGTGCTTCCTCTTCGCTTACGAGGAGAGCCTTCATCAACAACACCACCATCATCATCATCATCATCATCATCAGCGCTGTTGGCCCCTCCTCCTGTTCTGTCCTCATGTTCTGATTCGCTGTCATCTGCAGGGGCTACTGGACTTGAGGAGGGACCTTCTCTGTCACTGCCCTCGTCCTGTCAATCACATCATACAGAGGGATCAGAAAGAGACCCAAGTTTAAAAGGTCAAAGGTCATAATTAGAACCAGTTATAACCTCCGAGTGATGTGATTCCGCTCTGTCGTCCTCAGCGTCGGATGCCATCGCGTGTTCGTCCTGCACCGGAGTGCCACTACCGTCGTCTACAGAAACACACACAAAGATCGATGATTTCTCTATAGAAAGTATTTAGAATGTTTTACCCTTGTACTTCACACAATTCCACCTCTCTGTTTCATATTATACCCATGTTAGTACGTGTTGTTAACGATTAAAAAGTTTGTAGAAAGAGTTAATGTTAAATCTAATAATAATCTGCTGATCTTTAATGTAATCAGTGATTTTATTATTATTTCAGATTGAAATCACATTCTGTAAGGTCGAGTATCTGACGCCTTGTTTACACTAAGTTGTACTTCTTTGGTGCTCAGACAAATACACTCCCTGTTCGGTAATCGGAGAGAGAATCACAGATGAGAAATGGAAAAAGTCGATCAGATAAAGATGAAGTTTTGTCTTAAAACGACTCCAGGCAGATATCCAAGTACTGCAAAAGGTTTACTAAATGCTGTTTATAATCTGTCACATAACTGTTCATAACATCACTTTTACTCAACATTTTGATTTCTTCAACTTCAGGCAGATGTTTAAGGACTACATAACAGTGACGGTAGCAAAGACGGTTTGTGTGATGCTGTGACTAAATCTGGCTGGACAGACAGACCGAACATTTCTCTGAGACGTGTTTCTGGTCCTCTAATGTATGAAATGTAAAGATATAATTTAAAGAGTGAGTTCTGACCCAATGTACAGACAAAACCCTTCTGTTATTTATGTAGGTCAAACAAGCAAGGATTTCTTATCCACAGATGATCAGAAGTATATAGTCAACACATTTTCCTTCAGTCAGATCAGATTTTATCTAAAACAAAAGGCGTGAGGGCTGAGATGATTAGCTTAGCATAACTCACCTGAGTGATTCCCTGAAAACTCCTCTCCGTCCATCTGCGCTTACTGAAGTCTTCCGCACCTTCAAGGAAATCGCACGAACATAAAGCAAAGGATCACATAATAATAATAGCTAAATTAAAAACGAAATATGAATAAATTAAGCCTATAACACAAATTTCTCCTTACCAAAGTGAGACCGAGCCGATGTGGCCTCTTCCTGCTAATAATGCTAACACTAGCCGGTGCTGTTCAGGTCAACTTTCTCAGTTATAAAACCATTTTCTAAATCATTCTACGTTGTAAATACACACGCCACGGCGCCTAATGCTCACTACTACAGTAACTAACCTACATGAACAAAACCACGACTACGGCTGACGTTTCTCTCACCTTTAAGGTTAGCTCTGTTCGCTAAAGCCTACTGTTACCTCACAGAAAACAAAAAAATGGAAGCGCGACATTTGCGCATGCGTGGTCCTGTTGCGTCGCGTGGAAATGACGTCAGGCATCGCCCTGTAAAAAGAGTACAGATAAAAACTATTTTTTTAAAAAGAAAATACTGAGTAACACTGTGATTTTATTTATTTATTTATTTATTTATATTATTTGGGTAGTTTAAGTTCTATATTTCCTTTTCTTTCTTTAATTATTTGTTTGTGTGTTTGTTTACTCTGTTATTTTTTGTTTACACATTCTTTGTTAAGTTTGTTTATACTTTATATCTTCTATTTATTATTTGTTGTTTAACTGTGAATTTTGTTATAATAAAAAAATGAAAGTATTGTACAGTATATACTGTATGGGTTTTGTATAGGATAAATCGACCCGAAAGAAAATAGGAACACACACACACACACACACACACACACACACACACACACATATCTATACAATATATATGTGTGTGTTTTTGTGGGTTTTCTCGGATTCCTCTAGTTTCATTCCACAGTCTGAACACCTGCACTGTAGAATGACTGGTCCTTTCAACCTGTGTGTGTGTGTGTGTGTGTGTGTGTGTGTGAGGGTTAGAACCCGGTCGTACTACGCTTGGTACTCTGGTATCCCGGGCTCCTGCGACCTTACACTACACAAGCAATACGGAAAATGAATAAATGACTTGTTCCTGAGTCTTTATTCACCATTATGATTTATATTTCATGTTTATGTTAAATACACTCATTTATCCACTGCAGCATTGTACATGTAACTATAATGTTAAGAAGAAATATATAAGACTTTAAAGAAACTGTACACGAGAGGCGATGCTTATATGAAGACCCACACAGACATGAGTTGACCTAGAACACACACATGAGGAGCACAGAAGGTAACAATATGTTCTAAAAAACTTTTACCCGCATAACGAGCAGAAGGTTATGAGCAGAGCCAGGAACAGAGCGCGAATCCTGAAAAACACCTTCATTTATCTGACATGCAGGAAAATGACCCCTGTTCTTTACAGTTCCTTCCAAATATGAGTCGTTGCTCTGTCTGGTCGTGTGCAGAGGCGAGGACATGGAGTTCTCTTTTCTTGCAGGTTTAAGCAATTTTATTAGACAAGTAATGCAGTTTGTAGTGCCACTTGTACCAGATGACACAAGAAGACTTGAGAAGGAACTTCCTGTTCTCCCGTTCCCATTAGAGGAGGGAAATGGTGAGATGGGGATTGCTGGGAGTGTTGGTGGGGGGGGGGGGGGGGGTTATAATGTGCGGATTAACAATTTGGCTGCGTTTAGTTGTTTAAGAGGTATCATTTATAATTATTATCCAGGGATTTGCATACCCAGGCTGTGTGTGTGTGTGTGTGTGTGTGTGTGTGTGTGTGTGTGTGTGTGTGTGTGTGTGTGTATCTCATTCCACTCCTCATATGTGAGTTTCTGTTAGTAAAGAATCCAAATCATGGATGTACATGAAATCTGCATCACTATTATCTTATTAAGCTATTTTCCTAGCCATGAAATGATGCTATAAAGTTTTTAACACATTACCGTGTGGGTTACTGACGCTGACTCATCCTCTCTGTATATTTATAGAGATTGCTGCTATAAGCACTGAATAAAAAATAAACCAGAGCATGCAAACCTTTACAGGTGGATATGTTCAAATCATTAACATGAAATGTGATCAGCGTGAGTTAAAGACCATAATGGAATCTATAATGTCCTCTGGAGAACACTGATGAGGCACTTTAATATGTTTAATGTTTTTAATGTGAACATAATCAGTAACTCAGGACTGTAAGCATTTATAGAATGGGATTCAAACAAAACACTTTACAGTCTTATATACTGAGACTCAAAAAAAAACAACAACATGAAAATTCCCCCCCGCGAGACGAACCAAAGAGTCTACGGCCCTAAGGACTGGGGCGAAATGTTTTAACGTACTAAAACCTGGGAAAGCTTAAGAAGTGTATAGTCCTAATGTCTGGAATTAATCATAAATAAATGACATTCCTGAATCCAGAGACTAAACATGTGAACAAAGTGAACACTGTTAAAGCCTGGGGTTAATCCAGAATTTTAGATTAAAAAATATCTAAAACTTTACAGTACTTACAGTAACAGGTGAAATGACCTCATTAAACACTGCAGTCATTATCTGATGGACGGATCTTAACAATTCGCTTAGTTTCATTCAGATGGTGACTTGACAACATTTGTACAGCAAAAACTGGAAGAGTTCAGGACGTTTTCACTCCTAAAGATCATAACTGAATCAAACTGAAGTTTAAAACCAAAAGCCTCAGTCTGGCACTTGGAGTCCTAAATATTGAGTTTTCAGCCAGAAGCTCAAGACTTTTATTTCACGATGTAACATTTGTCCCTTGACTATAAATAATGAAATATAATTACAGTAACCTTGGAATGGAACATGAATCATTCAAAAGCTTCTCCTCGACATTAGTGCTTTTCACTTCTGTGTGTATTTTATGAAGGTCGGTACACAGTTAGGACGGATGAATTTTTTTTAATGTGATTTTTTATTAGGGCGTCAGGGACACACTTTAGAGAGATTTACAGACTCACAATGCTGCTCGCTCTGAAGCAGAAATCAGGTGATGCTGAGGCATTTGTGTGTGTGTGTGTGTGTGTGTGTGTGTGTGTGTGTGTGTGTGTGTGTGTGTGTGTGTGTGTGTGTGTTTGTGCACGCTTCACGTACAACACTTATTGTCCTTCATTGTCACGATACCTTTACTAAAGTGTGAAAGCTGATTTAAACTGGAGGACACGCCGTGCTCTCTATTTTAACTGAGTATACACTAAGATGTTCTGAAACTTATTGTACATGTTTCTGATGCATGTAAAGACAGGGGAATGATTAAAGGATGTGGTAGATCAGGATCTTGGAACTGATTTGTTTCTGCTGTAAAACGTTGATGTTTAATAAACAAAACTGTTTTAATTCAGTTCACACCATCAGGCACAGGGTTCCTGTTAGAGACCTACATGCTTCCCTTTCACACTGCACAGGGAGAAAACTGTGAAAGGAACAGAATCTGCATGTAAAAATATAATCATGGCATCCCACAAGGTTGGGTTTTAGGAGCCACAAATTCACATCCAATAAACTTAGCAATAATGAAAGCATTTGTCCTGTGACAACTATAGCTCTGATCAAACGCTAATACTCCAGAAGGGTAGCATGCTGATTAGCATCTAGCGTTTAGCATTTGTTATATGTTTATTTTATATGTGACTATTGGTTTAACTCCATAGACTCTCTCATATAACGAATAAGACATATGCCTCAGTAGGGGGCAGTAGAAGCCTGGATGAGTTTCCCTGTGAAACCAATCATATTTAATCAATATTTCTTTAACAGATTTGGACAGAATCACATCAACGGAACACACATAGAACCACAGAAAGGATTAAAGAATCATTAGTGAGAATGATGAGTTATATGACAGTGTGTAGTTTCTGTGTGTGTGTGTGGGGGGGGTTGTCCCACCCTCAGGTCTGTGTGTGGCGTTTGCATGTTCTCCCTATGTTCCAAGCTTGTGACCGACACTATATCCAGTGGCTGAGGTTTGGGCATAAGTGTATAGTACTAGTCATTTATTATAGTATAGTACAGTACTAGTAATTTACAGTGAGTTTATAGCATTAGTAATTTATTATAGTATAGTGTAGTATAGTACTAGTTATTTATTATAGTATAGAATAAGACCTGTAATTTACAGTGAGTGTATAGCTGTCACAGCGTGTGCCTGTCCCACGCTGCCACTCTGCCCGCTGCCCACCGCTCACCAGCCTGTGCCCGCATGCCAGCGGGCCACTGCCCACCAGACCTGCACATGCACAACATTCCTTTCCCTTTATTTCCATTCTCCCTCCTTTAACCCTTTCCTTCCCAATTTTTCCTAAATAAATTACCCTTTTTCCCATAAGACCTCGCCTCGAGTCTGTGCTTTATGGTGCCGCCCGTGCAAAAAGGGTCGAACCCGTTACAATAGTACAAGTAATTTATTTTAGTATAGTTTAGTACTAATAATTTATTATGATAGAGTTTATTACTAGTAATTACTTATAATATAATATAGTCTAGAACAGTATAGTAATTTACAATGAGTGTATAGTACTAGTAGTTTAGTATAGTGTAGTATAATACTAGTGATTTATTATAGTATAGTTCTAGTAATTTACAGTGAGTGCATAGAACTAGTAATTCATTATAGTATAGTATAGTACTAGTAATTTATTCTAGTCTAGTATAACAGTATAATATCAATAATTTATTATAGTGCACTATAGTATATTTACAGTAAGTGTGTAGCACTAGTAATTTATTATAGTATAATGTATTGAAAAGCACTATACTATAACACCACTATACTACTTTACTAGTGTATTACTAGTAATTTATTATCATATAGTATAACATAGTGTAATATTAATAATTAATTATAATGTAGTGTAGTATAGCACTAGTAATTTACTATAGTATAGTACTAGTATAGTATAGTATAGTATAGTACTAGTAATTTACAGTGAGTATGTAGTACTAGTAATTTATCATTTAAACTAGCGTGCCCCTGACCAGGCCGGTCCTAGGGCTGAATAAATGAACGTTCACGTCCGTCTGAACCTCCTGAGACTCTACTCTGGTCTCCTCAGCCTCTCTCATCACTATCACCTGTTAACTACGTACTGAATCACAGGCTTTAAAAAGGAAGAATTCTGGTAAAGTAATTAACCCCAAATGTCCTCATGTGAGCACCACACACGTGTTTGTAGTCTGGAGAAAGCGTCACGTCCTGCCGTGAGGAGACTCGGGTCTCATGAGGTTAATGTAAAAAACCCACTTGTTGTTGTTTTTTTGCTCTCAGCGTCGATACCCGGCTCGCGTCTCAATCCTGCGGAGCTTTCTAACGAGCTCTCTGCAAAAATAACCCGAGTGATGTTGTTGCTATTCATTATATCAGTTCAGAGCCCATTATCCATCCCTTCTGCACTATCCCTTCATCTTCAGCTCCGCGTTTCATCCTCAGAGCATCAAGCGCTCGTACAACCTGTTCTGACACACAACATTTCTCAGATTTCTGTAGGCACTGAGTCAAGGATACATTTTTTAAAGTGGAATTTTACACACACACACACACTCGGGCTGTGCGTGAGTGCTCACAGTGATGCGTATTTTACTTCTAAATTTTTTCTGTGTCGCACTAAAAGCCCGAGCTGGAGGATTAGTGTGATTGGTTGTGTGTGTGTGTGTGTGTGATCTGTCAGCGCTTTCTTTGTCAGGCTGTTTCAGTGTGTCAGCCTTCAGCACACACACACACACACACACACACTGTCACACACTGTCACACACTCCCTCTCCTGCTTCCACCACTTTGAGAAAATGCATGGCTGTATGTCCTGTCACAGGAAGGGGCTTCAATTGTCATATTGCAATGCTGTGTGTGTGTGTGTGTGTGTGTGTGTGTGTGTGTGTGTTTATAGTCAAAATTGCATTTTACATATTGCCATATTTATCGGACTATAAGCTCCTGTAAAAAAACGGTGAGTCACAAATTATCCGCACTGTAGAATTTATTTTAATTAACTTTTAGAAAAGACAAATGCCTCAGTTTTAGACATAATCTCCTTTTGCTTTTCAATAAACTTTGCCCATCTGTCAACAAGCTTTCATATTCCCTCATTAAAAATGTTTTATTCTGAGCTGCGAGTCACGAATGCACCGCTGTCCCCACGTCTCCATCAGAACAGAATCCCACGTAAGACTCATTTAGGACCTCAGTGTAGGACACAAATTTTTTTTTTACGATGCTTCCTTGTCTTACTTACACTTCCTGATTCACGGCACTGAGAGCTATGAGACTTTCAGCACACAGATACACATGTGTGTATATACACAGTTCATATGTGACTCACTGCATGACGTCATCCTAATCAGCCTGCTCCAGTCACAACCGTTTAAAGCCCCTGTAACAGAGCTGCGTAGGATCTGATCAACATGACTTGATGAAGAAACTGAGACTGGACAGAGGATGATGCATTTAGCTGGTGAAGGAGGGAGTAAAATGTAAAGAAATAATGAAAGTAAACTTCTGCCCTCCTCTTACCTCTAAAGATAAAAAGTGAACGAAGGCAGTTTGTGAGCGCGTCAGCGCCACCTGTCAGTGCCGCTCGTACCCCTGAGGAGTGTGAAACACGGGGACACGCCCTGTTAATGATGTGATGAAGTGCTGCTTATAAGAGAGAATCTAAAATAAACAGTTGTGTACACATAAATCATTTAATATGAATGTATAAATGTATATAAATATTATTATTTTACTGTGTGATGCCCACTGACGACTCCATGAATGCAGCTTGTCTTTATGAATCTACTTTCATCTATTGTTTGCGACACTGTCGCTGAGTCACTGTTTCAAAGCTGCATCTTTACAGTTACTATAAAACACCTACGGTATCAGTCACCTGCGAGACAGCATGCAGAATGTTCCTGATTGTACCAGTTACATACCGCACGTGGGATTCCATTCCAAAGCATTTCATTATTGGCCAAACATTTCTTTTATGAGCTCTGCGTCTCTACTAAAATGTCTCTCCTCCGCACACGTCTCGGCCTGAACGCCGTTTCCTCGCTACTCCTAACCAGTTATGACCGATCCAGAGCCCTCCTACATTTTGAGGGAGTGATTTCCTATTTTAAGAAATTTGATGAATACACTAGGTCTTACTCCTACTCCTAAAAGTAGGACCAAAATGGGGTCATTCTGAGAATTTTTGGCCACTTAGGAGCGATTTCCTACTCTAAGACGCTTAGTAAGTACAGGTCCAGGACTATAGGGAGGACGCTTTAACACCTCGACAGTACTGACGTGCATCGTCACGAGATCGTGACGTGTTGGATAGCCGTCCTCTTCGATAAGCATCTCACTGTAACGAGCACTGTTGCCTGCTGAACCTTTTTCCTGATAATGTTCCAGTTCTGGCTCATGAGAATCCCAGAAAACTGTAATGAGTTTTTTTTTTTTATTCCACTTCCTCTTCTGCTTTACACTTCTGCTCTTTTGTGAGCTGATTCGGCAACGTGTACATTCTCAGAGCACAAAAAACAACAAAAAAAAACAATCGCTGCACGCTGCTCTCGTGCGAATCAGAAGTGGGGCATCTATTTTGCTCGCACCGAATGTGATGACGTGTAACATCAATAACCTGATGTAAGATGTACAGCTGCACTGCTGTGACTGGAGGAGCCTCGAATGCAAAGCGCTGATAAGACGAGAGAGCTTTTAATTTAATAAGAGTGCGGATCATTTTCGACTGAACCTTGTATAAACAGATTAAAGATATGACGTGCTGTGGTTTAGTAATGAATAAACTGTAGTTCACTGTAGGAGGAATGAAACACGTGGAGGGGAGGGTTGTGCCCTAACAGGAAAATAATCACCGCCAGCTTGATCCAGTATCTCTGCTGATTCCCTACAGCGTTCGCCTTCTGAAGCTCACGCAGGAGATCAAAGCTCCGAGTCGTAGGACTGCATTCAAGTCAACTGCTGAAGTTCCACTCGAGGGGACGCGTTTCATTTTAATCCCCAGCTGGATGACTTGCTCCTCGACTCTTCTGCTACAGTGACTTTACATTATTACTGTATCTGTACATCTCTATCTGTCATACAGCGCTAACCCGCTAACAATTACACCAGCGCGTATCAGCGCTGTAATCACTTCTCGTGACCTCTGACCCGTGTAGGAGGGAACATTTACTGACTCTCTACAAAGCACAAAGGATGTTTCTGAGCACACGGACGAGGTGGCGCGCTAACGGCCCGAACACATGCAGCTCAGGACAACAGGAGCGTTCTGAAGCTAAGTGAGCGCGCACACACACACACACACACACGCACACACACACACACACATACGCACACACACACACACACACGCACGCACACACGCACACACACACACGCGCACACACACGCACACACGCGCGCACACGCGCGCGCACGCACACACACGCACGCACACACGCGCACACACACGCACACACACGCACGCACACGCACGCACACACACGCACACACACGCACGCACACACACAAACACGCACGCAAACACGCACACACACACAAACACACACACACACGCACAAACACACACACACACGCAAACACACACACACGCACGCAAACACACACACACACACACAAACACACACACGCACGCAAACACACACACACACACACACACACACACA